>JAYESA010000002.1:191282591-191592591 GCA_036927795.1 Iris macrosiphon | reverse complement strand
CCTGTCAGATACTATACTGACTGGTACTCCATGCAGACGTACGATCTCCTTCATGTACATGTCTACCAAGACTTCTGTAGATTGTTCGACTCTGAATGGTAAGAAATGAGCAGCCTTGGTGAGTCGATCTACGATCACCCATATAGCATTACGACCCCTGGGACTTCTTGGGAAGCCCGTAACGAAGTCCATCGTAATGTGTTCCCATTTCCACTCGGGTATTGGGAGGGGTTGAAGTAGTCATGCGGACCTCTGATGTTCAGCCTTGACTTGCTGACACATCAGGCATTTTGCCACAAAGCGTGCTATCTCTCTTTTCATTCTATGCCACCAGTAGTATTGCCTCGGGTCTCTGTACATCTTTGTGCCACCTGGATGTATAGAGTATGTTAAGCTGTAAGCTTCTGACATCAGCTCTTCACGAAGTTCTCCATTTGGAACATAAAGACGTTCTCCACATCTTAAAGTCCCATCTTCGTGTATGTGACATCCTGTCTAGATTCCAGCCTCTGTTCTTTGTCGAATTCTCTGAAATCTTGCATAAGTTGGCAGTGCAGCCTTGATTCTTTCGACCAATGTTGATTGCAACTGGTAGTTTGACAATTGGCCGTCAACTTCTGGCATAACGACCTTTATACCCAAATGTTCTAGATCTCTCAACAGATCTGGTTGGGTGATCAGGAAAAATGCCGTGGGTCTTCTGCTTAAAGCATCAGCTACCACATTAGCCTTTCCTGGATGGTACTGCAAATCGATCTCGAAGTCCGTCATTACCTCGAGCCAGCGTCTTTGTCTCAGGTTCAAGTCCTTGTGGGTGTAGACGTACTTCAGGCTCTTGTGATCAGTGAATATCTCCACTCGTTCACCGTATAGATAATGTCTCCAAAGCTTCAGGGCAAAGATGACTGCAGCGAGCTCCAGGTCGTGCGTGGGATAATTTTTCTCATGGATCCTCAGTTGTCTCGAGGCATAGGCTACAACTTTCCCATGTTGCATCAAGACACAACCTAATCCTTTTCCGGATGCATCGCTATATATTACGAATCCTCCGGATCCAGATGGTATGGTCAATATGGGAGCTGTAGTCAGACGCTTTTTCAGCTCCTTGAAAGCTATCTGACATTCCTCAGACCAGATGAACTCCTGCTCCTTGTGGGTCAGACGGGTTATCGGCTCTGCGATTCTTGCAAAGTTTTCTACGAACCTCCGGTAATATCCGGCAAGTCCTAAAAAGCTTCTCACCTCTGAGACGTTGGTAGGGGTTGGCCATGTCTCTACAGATGAGATCTTCGCTGGGTCCACCGAGATGACATCTCCTGTGATAACGTGTCCAAGAAAAGCGACACGATCAAGGAAGAACTCGCACTTGCTCAGCTTAGCATAAAGACTTTCCCGCCTTAGCGTCTCTAACACCAGTCTCAAGTGTTCTTCGTGCTCCTCGTGGCTCTTCGAATATACCAAGATGTCGTCGATGAAGACTACCACGAACTAGTCCAGATACTGGTAGAAGACTCGGTTCATCAGGTTCATAAATACGGCAGGTGCATTAGTTAGTCCAAAAGGCATCACCAGGAACTCGTAATGACCATAACGAGTCCTGAATGCTGTCTTTAGAATGTCTTCTCTCCGTACCTTTACCTGATGATAGCCTGATCTCAAATCTATCTTTGAGAACATCACTGCTCCTGTCAGTTGGTCGAACAGATCATCAATCTGCGACAAGGGGGTACTTATTTTTTATTGTCAAAGCATTAAGGGCTCTATAATCAATGCACATACAATATGTTCCGTCCTTCTTTGGTACAAACAATACTGGGGCTCCCCAGGGTGATGCACTAGGATGAACAAATCCTTTGATCTGTAATTCTTCTAGTTGTAGCTTCAGCTCGTCAAGTTCCTTCTTCGCCAATCGGTACACATTGGAGGATACTAGCGCAGCTCCGGGTACTAGTTCAATAGTGAACTCCACTTCTCTGTCAGGCGGTAGGCCTGGCAATTCCTCCAAAAATACGTCTTCGAATTCTGCTACAATTGCTGGGGGTGCTGACTCCATCGCCATGTAAGCTCTAGGTGTCTGGCCTACTCCTTGCTCGATGGTGCCCCGTATGTACTCGAACTCCGGGTGACCTGGGGGTCTAAATATGACGCTTCCCTTCCCGCAGTCTAGCCATGCCTAAGACAAAGTCGAAGTTTGGCATTGGAAGTACCAAAAATCGTTCTCTCAGCTCTCTACTACAAACGATTACCGAGCATGTTTCAATAATGCTGGTAACCGGTATGATGCCTCCTCTGGAAAGAATTTTCCAGTATTTAGGCAATAGGGAAGTGGCTAGTTTGTGCATGGCTACGAAACTACTAGATATGAAAGACAGTGTAGTGCCAGAATCAAATAATGCGATTGCAGATAATGATGCAACATCCCTCAACTGCAGCTAAGCAAAGGCTTGTTCGTGCCTTTATCCTCCGGACTGCTGTCTGACCCTGTTGAACTGGGTCTCTTGTGTGGCCAGGGGAGGTCCTCTCTGAAATCCTCCAGATGTTGAGGGATGTTGTCCTCCAGTTGAGGGTAGCATCCTCTGGGCTGGTGCTCCTGGTCTTTTCCCATTCTGAGGTGCTGCATCTTTGCGTTGTGGGCAGTCTCTGGCCATATGCTGGCTAGCTCCACATATCAGGCATAGTCCCTGCTTCTTTCTGCAGTCTCGAACATAATGCCCCTTCTTTCCACAATAGTGACAAGTCGGGAGCTCTTTGTTCTGATAGGGCCCCGTCTTTTGCTGCGTCTGATTTCCCGGACGTCGGATTGGTCCTCCTGCTCCGGGATGGTTTCTGGCCGGTATGGTTGGGTTAGAGCGTCTTGCTCCTCGGCCAATGGCTTCTTGTATCCTTGCTTCTGAAAGAACCTCCTCAAAGGAGATCCTCGACTGCGTCGTAGTATACCTCTGGAGCTCGAAGGTAAGGCCGTGATGGAATCTCATGGCCTTCTCCAGCTCGTTCGGTATCAGGATGGCACCGAATCGACTAAGTCGACTGAACTCTGCATCATAGACGTCTATGATCATATTCCCTTGTTCCAGGTGCAAGAATTGGGAGTACATGGCATTTCTGACAGTGGTTGGGAAGTACTTTGCATTAAAGTACTCCAGGAATTGTTCCCAAGTCTGGGTCTTGCCGACGCTGAGCTCTATGGAATCCCACCAGTGATGGGCGTTGCCTAAGAGTTGGGCCCTCACGACGGTCATCCATAAGTCTGGTTGGAGTTGTGAACCTTCCAGCAGTATTTTCGTGTTGGAGATCCAGTCTGAGATCTCCTCCGGAGTTTCGCTGCCTGAAAAGGTTCTCGGGCCCATCTGGCAGAAGCCTCGGACAGTGCCAGCTAGTTGGACATGTGCTGGTGCTGGGGCAATTGTCCTCTCTAGAGCCATCATCAAGCTCTGCCTCAGGGTTTTCTTCTGTTGCCACTGTGCCTGCAACATGGCTTGGAGGAATTGGAACATTTGAGGTTGTCCTTCAAGTTGTGGAATCAGGGCTGGAAGGGCTGGGGGTGGAGGCAAAGGTGTCTCCGCCTGCGGTGTCTGGGCCTGGGAAGTTTGCCCTTCTTGATGGGCTAGTGTGGCTTCATGGGTAGGATTCTGATGAATGTATGGGGTTGTCGGATAGACCAGCATCCTTCTCGGGGATTGGACTCTCGGGGTGGTTGGGGTCCTTTGGACATCTAGTGAGGGGTCTGTTGCTTGATCAACCCCATCAGTCGCGTGTCCACTGGGTATGTCCATATTTCTGAAGAAGATAGAATAATTAGAAAAGTACTAAGGAAATAATAATATAATAATCAAGCAGGATGCAAAAATTTAAGGATAAGTCAGTGTGGATGAGACCTAGTATTTCTTTCCTATAGCAGGCTTGCTGGGCATGTAATCATACCACTAGCAATTAACTTGACCTGCATGGGCCACCACTAAAACCATGTCACGCCCCAGTCCCAAAATATACGAAACCAGGCCACGTGGCATTGGCCAGCTGACACGTCACTAAGAGATTACCCAATTTAATGGACCCAAAGAGACGTGCTACGCTGTCCTAAAATACTACCAAGTCTAATACAGGTAAAGTCTAATCCCATCCATAAAATATCAAGGAATACAGGAAAAGTGCTGAAATATATATAAGTACTAAGCTTGTAGTGTCATAGTAGAATCAGACATTTGGTGGGAACAAACCCACTACAACAGATAGTGAAAGTGCTGAATAAGATAGACTGGAGTATCGTCTATCTAGGTAGTAGCTCCAGCTCCAGGTGAACAAGCTACTAAAGATCAGGGAGAAGGTGCTCCAGCTCCAGGTGTACTAAAAGATCAGGCAAATTCTGATATCAGCTCTTCTAACGCCTCCTCAGTGGCATATCTCGTCTCCTGTCCGGGACCATACACTGTAGGGTAGAATGCTTCATCTAAATCTGGAAGGGAACCAGGTCCTCAGTGGGACATAACAAGATACATAAAAATATGCCATGAATGTAAATACTGAATAAATAAGTACAGGGTGTGCTAACCATCTATGTGAATGCAATGTAAAGACCTTGTAGTACGTATGGGAAAGTGTGGGCTAGACATATGCTGACTTAATTCACCAATCGTCGTGACTGGCTAGTATATGCCACATATGCCCCCAGACACATGGGCACTCTGCAATCGGCCATCTCCGAGGAGCATGGTATCCGAAGGCATAACATTCAAGGAGGTGGGTGTCCCATACGCCTACTAGTTGTCTTCCCGGCCCAATGTAGCTATATGCCAAGTCATAACTTTCTTGAGTATTCCTGATTTCGTGCTAAGCCGTGATGCACGTCACACGTACTGGTAGCTAATCGAGTACGCAACTTGCATCCCAAAATAAAGTGCAACCTTGTTGCGTGTATAAGTGTTAGGGTGTAGGAGGATATTAGGATACCCTCGCAACTGTCAGGTAGGGCTGCTAAAGTCTAAGTCAGCTGTACTACATGTCAACATATTTGTTGACGGTACCCGAGGTAATCTCGGACGTACACAGTTGTATGTAAAATTACTGAAAATATCATACAACAGTTTATTGAATTAAGTAGTAAAACTTGGCAAGGTATACTTGCCTACGTTCTCAAGCTGTGTGTGCCAAAAACCTGTTCTCGCAGTCAAGTCCGAGGGGTCCTGTGACCTGGGGTCACTAACTGCGCTGTAGGTGCACTCTGTTCAAGACGTAAAGGGTTTGTGAATTTAACATTTAAATAAAAACGTACAGTACATAATATTTATATACTATATACTTACTTATGTATATATATATATATAAAAGACATAATATATATATGTATGATTAATACATATATAATATATATACATATTTATAGCATAATAAATATAAGTATAGTATTTATATACTTAATATAAATATATACATCTATAAATATATAATACATATACATTTATAATATATATATAATTTGCAAGAAGAAAATAAAATAATAAAATATATATATGCTATATATATTTTAGATACTTAATAATTTATATATATAATAATATACATATATACATATTTATAGCATAATAAATTTATAAACATAATATTTATATACTTAATAAATATATGTATATATGTATATAGATATATAATACATATACTTTATCTATATATAATAGCATATATATATATACATATATATATATATATATATATATATATATATATATATATATATATATATATATATATATATATATATATATATATATATATATATATATAATAGTACTTATATAAATGTATATATACATATACATATATAAATAGTGGTAAATATGTATATACATATACATATATAAATATACATATATATACATATAATAATATATGTATTTATAATAATAATATTATATATAATATAGTTATATATATAGCATAATATTTTAGTAATATATATATAGTACATAGTATATATATATATATATATATATATATATATATATATATATATATATATATATATATATATATATATATATATATATATATATATATATATATATATATATATATATATATATAAATACATATATACTTATATATTCACATATATATATTAAATATATATATATATATATATATATATATATATATATATATTATGTGTATTTAAATAGATATAATATAATTATATATAAATAATATGCATAAATATATATAATACAATAGATATATATATATATACATATATATAAAAATAAAAATAAAAATTACATATATAGATATATATTACATATGTACTATAAATATATATATATATATATATATATATATATATATATATATATATATATATATATATATATATATATATATATATATATATATATATATATAAAATATAATATAATTATATAATATATATAATTATATATAGCAATATATATATATATATATATATATATATATATATATATATATATATATATATATATATATATATATATATATATATTTATTTATTTATTTATATATATATAATACCAAAAAATACACATATATATATATACATAATTAATATATAATAATATTATATATATACAGTACATATACTGTAATAATATATAATATATATAATAATAATATATATAATTATATATATATTATAATATATATTAATATATATATATATATATACATATATATACATATTATATAATAGTATAGTATATATACTGTATACATATATTGTATTTATAATATAATTATATATAATTATTAATATATATATATATATATATATATATATATATATATATATACGTATAATTAAGGGGGGGTACCTGACAGGTCAGGTGGGCCCTGGGCGTCGTCGCCGGCGGGAGGAGGACGGCGGTCCGACGGGCGACTGGCCGGAACGGCGGCAGCAGCAGCAGTTGCAGTTAACAACAACAGCAGCTGCAGCGGCGGCTGCGGCGGCGGAGGCGGCGGTGTAGAGTGGAGGAACGACGGAGGAGGTCGGGGCGGAGAGGTTGGTGGTGGTGGCGGTGGTCAGTGGTGGTGGTGGTGGTGGCGGTTCGAGGGGGGTCGGGGTGGCTCGGGTGTTGTGGTCTGGAGTCGGGGGGGTTGTTGTGGCGGGGCTGGTGGTCGGGGCGGTGGTCGTGAGGCGGCGGGATGGTGAGCGGTGGCGGTGGTCTGAGGTGGCCGGAGGGGGCGCTTTGGGAGGTCGGGGTGGTGGTGGTGTGTTGGTGAAGGTGGGGAGTTGGGTGCTGCGGGGGCTGCCGGCGGCGGCTGTGGCGGCCGGGGAGGAGCTGGGGGAGGGGAGAGGCTGAGGGCGGTGGTTCGGTGGTGGTGGTGGTCGGAGAGAGAAGGATGGGGTGTTCGGGAAGGGGGGGCTATATATATAGGTTTTAGGGTTTGGGGGTAGTTTTGTAAATAGGGTTAGGGGTGGGGGTATTTTGGGAATTTTGATTTAAATATCTAGATATTTTCATGTAGATATTTTTGGGGTGGGGTCCACTCTTAAATGGACGGTGTAGGTTCACCCTCCAATGGGAGGTTGACACCTCACACTAAAAATTTGTAGATAAAATCCTGCAAATTTATAAATTGCATAAAAGCCCTATTAATTGGAAAATTGCGCAATTACGCAATTGTCTGAGAAAAATACCTTATTCCTGTGAGTGCTGAAATGTACAGAACTGAGGGAGAATGCTGTGTAAGGGCCTTGAGGGTGTGTAGATGAGTCTGGGCAGGGGCTGGGCCTGGTTTTGGGTGATGCGAGTCACCGTATTAATTAATTAATAATTAATGCGCATGGTGTTTTCTAAATATTTAAAAATAGGTAGGGCCAGAATTTCATTGCGGTGTAAATATACTAATTGTAGTATACTCAAAGTAGAATAATAACGTATTTTTGTTTGGACAAAATAGGTGCCTGTTGGGCCTCTAATTTCTATTGGAACAGAGAATGGTACAGATCTGGAATTTAAATAAAAAATAAATACGGACTTTTGTAACGATATTTCTGCGAATAAAACAAGACTCATGCCAGCGTATTTCTGAGCTTCACAAAGTTCATAATAGTAGACTGGCATGTCTAGGAGAGGTATGTGAACTTTGTTTGGGGATAACAGTCAGTGTAATGCTCTAAATATTTATGTGATGGACAGGTGCACAATTAAATAAGATATTGCATAATTAAATTAAAATATTACAAATAAATCCTAATTTGCTAAAAATAATCCTAATTTATTATTAAATTACTGAAATCTGGTCGAGGGAGTTTACACTATCTCTTTCTTAGCATGTTACAAAGGGACTTACTCAAGCAATTCATTTACTTATCTTTTTAGCATAGCAAGGGTTCGTTTGATAGCTGTGTCGGTGTAACTAAGCATGCAACATTTCTTATACTCTGGACTTAACATGGCAAGGTTCTATCTCTTTGCAGACAAGCATACAAATTCTCTTATTTAAGCAAGTAGGTTCGTTTCGATGATAAGCTATACGAGTTCTCTTATTAAGCATGCAGGGTCAGGTTCTATCATTCTTCTTATGAAACAATCTTCTTAAGCAAACAAGCATTCAAAAACTCAGATTCATTATTAAGTCGTACAAGAATCATAGAATGCAGTTCTGCCCACTCATATTGATCAATCGTCTTTTGGTTCGGTCAAAAACTCTCCGAGAAGACTTTCGCTCGAGCAAGCAAAGCAATATCACTTGTACATAGTGCCTACGCGGAGCGAGGTACTACAGGTAACACCGAGGCTTACGACCCCGTAGTTTACTCTGAAACTACGGTAGCCAATTGTCTGTTCCATACGCCTACTAATTGTCTTTCCTGTCCAATGCCAATGTACATGTCGCGAATACGACGTGGACATCTCGTACTATAATGCAAGTCACTAAAGAAATATACAACTATGCTAAATTCTATCACACGTGTTGCTCACATCGATGGCGAGTCAAGTATGAAGTACGCGTCCCTACATAAACTTACTCTGTGACGTGCAATGATACGTGTCAAGGCCTGGGGAGTCATATTGATAACTCCACAACTTTAGGTGCGTCCACTAGACGCTAGGTCAAACACAAGTCATAACGTCAACGCCTTCGTTGACTGCACCCGAGTCATTCTCAAATACGCACAGTTATATAATATTAAAATAATAAAATATGCAAACTAATAATAACTGAATTTAAACAGTACAACAAGACAAGGTATACTTGCCTGGAACTCCGATGTACACAAATAAGGATCCGGAATCTGCAGCCAAGGTAGAACCATCTTGGGAGCCTACGAATATATAATAATAAATATCAATCACTATATTACACTATACTAATCATGCACAAGAGTACAACTTACGCAACGTCATGAGTCACGTAGAGTCTAAGCCAAATAAACGTTCTAACTAAGTAGGTTGGCTAAGGTTGACTAGTCAAGGATCAAGAAAGTGTGTGTACACTTAGTCTACTAGTCCTTCAACATTTATAAGTCATCCTAAGGTATAATTTCTCATATGTCATAATCGCGATCACAACTAAAATTCGTGTAGGTGCTAAGTTGCACCTCTAACACATAGGTTACTAGTGTTAACCATCTAGGTCTCCATGCACAAGTATGAAAAATGTCCTCAAATATTGTGCACAATAAGACAGTTAGCTACCATGCTACCAATACATTTTTACATCTCCAAATATCGTATAACACTAAACACGTGTCCTAGCTAAAAGGTTAGGGTGCACATATGATAAATTAGTCTAAGAACCTAGGTACTACACAAATACAAGTCTCATACAAAACACCCTAGGCACGGACGTAGCTCATGCAATATTTAATTACTAAATACCATTCTAACCCATATACATATATTCTGAAATTATACAACAAGGTGATAATATGGTTAATACATTCATGGGTTCATACAACCATAAAATGAAGAAGGAGGAGGGGGTAAACATACATACCTAGGGTTAGTTCTAAAAGGAAGGGGGTGCTCGGCCTGCAGCTCGTCGGTGGCTGGTCTCCAGCGGGTGGGGGTGTTCCGCCGGCAAGACTGCACAGCAGCAGCAGCATCAGCAACAACAATGGCAGCAACTCGCAGCAGCAGAGGCAGCGGCTTGCAGGGGTAGAAGTTGGTGAGGAAGTTTCGCAAGGGCTTGGTTATGGCGGTCAAGTCTTTGACCAGGAGCGATCGCGAGGCAACTTTTGAGCAGATAGTAGGAGATGCTCAGAGAGCAGAGGATGACTTGGAGCTCAAGTCCAAGAGAGGCAGGGATGATTCAGGCAGTGCCAGTGGTAGTGCGGGACCAGCTAAGCGTCCCTATGTGCAGAAGACAGCGCAGCAGGGTCAGGATCAGAGGGTGCCCACTTGTGCCTACTGCAGGAAGGCAGGACACACTTGGGATGTTTGTAGGAGGAGGCTGAAGGTGTGTTTGTTCTGTGGATTCGCTGCTCACCAGATGCGAGATTGCCCCACTGCACCTCTATTGGGTGGAGCACAGGATCAGAGAGTTGGAGCTAGGCCACTTGTGGCACAGCATCATGCCCCGCACCAGCAGAGGGATACACCCCAGCAGGGCAGGGCTTATGCGTTGACGGTCGAGGAGGCCGATGCTACGGGTGTCGGGTTAGCAGGTCTGTCTCTTGTTTCTTCTTCCTGTCCTTTTCCATTCCTGTGGTGTGCTTCATTAGTACCTGTTAGATTTTCTTGTGCTGTGGTAGATAGTGTAGTAACCCTGATTGAGACTGTGATAACACGACCAGTAGGACCCTGATCTTGTATGTTGTATAGGTAGAATTTTTTGACTTTGATTGTTGGGGGTTTGACCTAGAGGAGTGTGATTGACCTTAAATTTTGAGGACGAAATTTTCTAAGGAGGATAGGCTTGTCACCACCCCATTTCCAGAACCGGGTATTTTTTTTTAATTTAGTTAATTGTGCATTATTTTTAATTAATTGTATTTATAATTAATTAATGATTGTACTATATTTTTATTGATTGTTTTAGGATTTTGGCTAGCCTGGACCCATGTCAGACCCTAGTGGACCCATGTCCGACCCAGCCTACACCCCTGTGAGACTTATTTTGGGGCTTAGATTTATTATTTTATTTTTAGGAGGTTAGTTGGAGAGATTTGGAACTAGTTTGAGTGCTTTTGGAACCCGGAATCCGAAACCAAGTGAATAGGGGCATTTTGGGAATTTGGAAACTTGGCAACCCCCTTTACTTTGCTTTGGCCGACCAAACCAACCCCATTTCTGTGAGAACACAGCATCCCCCTTCCCCTTTGTTCCATTTTCTTCTTCTTCTTCATTTCTTCTTCCTCTCTTCTTCTTTCTTCTTCCTTTCTTCTTCCCAACTTCAAGTAAGCATCCTTTTCCTCTTCTTTCTTCTTCTATTCTCTATGATTGTGAACCCTAACCCTACATTCTTCCCTAAACTAGGTGGATAGAGCTTAGATTTGGTGTTGGAGCTAGATTTGGGAGCTTGAAAGCTAGTTGAGGTGGATTTGGAGCATTTTTGAGATTTTGGCTTAGGATTCCAACTCCCAAGAGGTAAACCCTAATTTTCCCCTTGTAATTACTTTTATATAGTGTAATTAATAGTTTAGAACCTTTCTAGACCCTTAGGCTACCCGTGGGAGGAAGTTGGAACTAGTTGGGTAGTGTTTGGAGACTTTAACACTAGGTTTTGTGTCAATTTCGGGTGGAATCCGAATTTGGCCCAATTTTGGGTGATGCCCTAGGTTAGGCGGACCTAGGTAGACATTGTCGGGTGTCTTGAGGGTGAGTGCATGTCTCCGTTCGGATACGGGAAGCCGTGTCGCGGAGAAACGGGCGTTTTGGGCGAATTTGGGGTTTTTTGTCGTCGCCGATTCTAAGTGCGTGCGCGTTTTTGCCACGGACCTAGAATCGACGCGGGAGCACATTTTCTAGGATCTAGGCATCGTTTAGAGCGCGTGGGTAAATTTTGGGCCGATTCCGAGTTTGTTTGGTGTGCGTTTCAGGAGGTTTTCCGAACCGCGCACCACGTGTTCGTCGAAATGACCGAACGGCCATTTTGGCGTGGTTTTCTAGTTTCGGGTTTGTGCGCGCATTGGATTAGCATCGGGTAGTGTGTGCTAGAATTTTCGAGTTATATTTTATATATTTATAGGTGTTTGTGCGTGTTGGGGTCGTTGGACGCGCGTTGGTGAGCGTTGTGAGCGTTGTGCGTTGTGGCGTGTTGTGTTTATATATATATGTATATATATTTGTGTGTGCTTCTATATATATATTTTCTATTTATATGTGTATTTTTATGTGTTTGTGAGTGTGTTAGTGGGTGCTTGTGTGAGTGTGTTAGTGAGTGCTTGTGTGAGTGTGTTGGTGTTAGAGTGTGTAGGTGAGTGTGTGTGTGAGTGTGAGTGAGTGTTTAGATATAGATATATATGTATATGAGTTTGAGTTTGTGTGTATATATGTATATATATTTATATATATATATATAGGAGTGTTTGTGTGTGTGGTTGTGTGTTTATGAGAATGTGTGCTAGTGTGTGAGAGAGTGTGTGTGAGGGTGTGTGAGAGTGAGTGTGTGTGAGGGTATATATATATATGTTTGAGTGTGTGTGTATATATATAGTTGTATATATATATATATGTATATAGGTGTGTGTGTCTGTGTGTGTGATTGTGTTTGTGTGTGTGCGTGTGCTTGTGGGGTTGTCGAGGCGGCTGTGCAGCGGGGTGCACAGCAGAGCAGCACAGCGGGGCGGCCGTTGCAGCGTGCAGCGCGGCGAGCAGCAGCAGCAGCAGCAGCAGGCACTGCAGGCGCCGCGGCAGCAGCTCGCTCGAGCGCAGCAACGCCGCGGCAGCAGCTCGCTCGAGCGCAGCAGCAGCAGCAGGCGCTATAGGCGTCGCGGCAGCGCCGCGGCAGCAGTTCGCTCGAGCGCAGCAACAGCGCAGCAGAAAAGCAGTAGCAACAGCAGTTTTAAGCCGCAGCAACAGCTAGCAGCGTATTGCATTGGCGTGTAGCGAGTGAGAGAGAGAGATATAGATATATGTTTATCTATATAGATAGATATAAGATGGATAGATAGATATAACTATAGATAGATATCTAGATAATTAGAGAAGTAGATAAGTTACTAGAATAGATAGATAGATAGATAGTATTATAGATAGATCTATCTATGGATAGATAACTAGATAGTTAGATAGTTAACTAAGATAAATAGATAGATAGATAGATAGATAGGTGAATAGCTAGGTTGATAGATAGATATACAAATAGATAGATTAATACATAGATGGTTAGATAGATACATAGGTAACTAGATACCTAGGTAGTTAGAGATAAATGATAGATAGATACCTAGTAGATAGATATCTAGATATCTATATAAACCCATGGATGGATGGCTAGATATTAGATAGATATATAGTATATATCTAGATAGGTAGATGGATAGGTAGAGGGATAGCTAGATATAGATATATATACATAGCTAGATAGATAGTTAGATATCTAGGGATTTATATATATATATATGTAAGGTAAGGTAAGGTAAGGTAAGGTAAGGTAAGGTGAGGTAAGGTAAGGTGTGTAGATACCTAGGTATATGCATATATATATATTAGATTATATATATTTTAGCCTAGATTATAGCTAGATATATATGTTTATGCATAGTTAGTTAGCTAGAGGGGTAGTCGGGTTGAGTTTAGAGCGGTATCTCAATACCTTGAGATACCGAGGTATTTCAATACCTTAAGATAACCAAGGTATTGGGTTTCGAACGGGGTTTTTGAGCAATGGCCTAGGAATAGTATTGGAGTGATTTTTATATGTATATGTGTATATATTTACGCGTGCTAGCATAGGTTTTAGAGGGTATAGGCGGGGTATATAGCCTAGGTTGAGGTATCGGATACCGAGGGTATCCCGGTATCTCAAGGAGGCGAGTTTGTGAGTTTTCTAGCTTAATGAGCTCGGTTTGACCTAGAAATTCAGGAGCACCCTAGTTTGACCCAGACTTGACCGTAGTTGACTCGGTTGACCGCAGTTTTGACCCAGAGTTGACTTTTTGGACATAGAGTTGACTTTTTGACCCAGATTTCACCGGTTTGACCTGTTTGACCTAGAACGACCCTAGAAGCCTATTTTTAGTTATTTTATATCTGTTTAACTCATTAGAACCCTATTTAACCTTGCTTTTCGCATAGGTCCTTGCGACACCGGTTCGGATCGCCAGTTGCTCAGGACGTCAGGCGAGTACATTCTCTGATAGTTTTTATTATCTGATGATTATTATGATTCAGCTTCTACTATAGTATCATATGATTATTCTGGCACAACACGGGACACTGATTGGTATTTCTGGATTCATTTACTTGCGATACGTACATTTTATGTTTCTGGCCTCTATTCTGGAATCACTACAATCATCACCTACAGGCATCACTACAGGCATCATTCATGTTCAGGCTGGACTCATCTTGATTTGCGTGTCGGGTCTTGGATCCACTTGTATTAGTCGGGGCGGGGAAATACTCGAGTAGACATGTAAACATTCCTATCTGGCATCATCAGGAATCACTCCCTCTGGTCTAATCTGGAATGATAGCAGCCGCGCACCCAGTGCGCGATGAGCCGTACTTATCCCTAGCCGTTTACATGTCGAAATAAGTATTTCAAAGACACCGAGTTCATTCTTTATAGTCTGGACTCTCATACATTTCTTGACTTGTCTCACTTACATGTTTCTGGACTTGACTCACTACATATTTTTCATGCTAGACTCACTACACGTTCATGTGCACAGACTTACTCTTAGTGTAGATTTCTTGTATCTTGCAGTTATTACTATCTTGCTCTGATATCCATGCATCTTTACCTTTATGCACCAGTTATACATATTTTCTTGTTTCATACTGCTTCATTCTTCTTGCTACTTGCTATAACTGTTTTATAGTTTTTATCATTTAAATGGAACTGCTGTTAGAGATGTACTTGCTCCAGTCCTGACTGGACATATTTTTCAGAGTATCCGGAGGATTGGTGTCCGACGTTTTATGGACCTGAGCCTGTCGATGGTGCAGACAGGGACCCTCTAGTTTAGGGGTAATTTCCGGGTTGGTAGCCGGGATCACTGGGACCTTGTTGTTGTTTTTATTAGCTTTTAGCACCGGATTTGTCTCCGGTTTTGGATTGAGACCTTGTTTGTATATTATTTTGGATGATGTATTATTACTATTGATGTTGTGGTTGTTGTAGTAGTTGTTGCTGGTTAGACTTTATAGTTGTTAGATCTCTGTGTTATCTTATCGTGCTTAGATTCGTGATTGAGTATATTGTGATTATTATTGTGATATTTGCTCTTCCGTTTGGAGTTGAGATCTTGACAGGTTTATATTGTTTGTGTGGTTGCCCTCCTTTTGGAGAGGTCATGGCCGATTTTTGTGTGAGATTATTATTTAGTTAGTTGACCTAGACAGCGTTCTACCGCCGATGCTGCGGCGTAGGCTGGACGTACCCACGACTCATGCCCAATTTTCCGGGTGCGGATCGTGACACGTTTTTGGTGGCGGCCCCATGCAGGTCTCGATTCGCAATTAGTGCGATATCGTGGTGGTACAACAACTTAGTTGTACTGCTGCGAGCCTGCTATAGGATTTAGGATCTAGGATGAGAGTGTACTCAATCATGACTAGGAACAATTCCAATCTAATTATTCTGAAATTGTTTCTTTTGAAATATTACTGTCCTTTCTTGATGATATCGTATCTTGTGCCGTATTGACTTCTTTTGATCTATGTTCAAGATGCCTCCGAAGACACGATCTCATCGTATCGTTCCAGCAGTTGCCACTGAGAGGTCTGCTACCTCTCGTCCAGCTCGTATTCAGGCAGCTGCTACCGCTCCACTCACCACTCCTGCGGTTGAGGGAGCATCTGCTTCTCTCAGGGATCCTCCTTCACCTGTCGATCCGAGGACTACCCCAGTCGTTCCGGTGGTTCCTTCACCACTTCCTGCTCCAGTAGATGCCGCGCAGTTGTTTGCGTTCTTCAGGGAGATAATGGACGCGCAGCACCGTCAGGTGGATGTGATGAGGCTGGGCATTGAGAACGCCCACCAGGTGGCCATGACGGCAGTGGATAGGGTGGCACAGATTCAGCCACAGGCAGATCAGATTCAACATCCGAGGCCAGGCAGTATTATCAACTTTCAGAGGATGCGGCCCAAGGAGTTTCGTGGTACAGAAGGTATCCTGTACGCGGATGACTGGATAGAGCAGATTGAGGGCATCTTCAGGCTGGCGCAGATTCCAGACAGCATGCAGATAGAGGCAGCGGGCAGTCAGATGTTCGACCTCGCCTTGACATGGTATCGCACAGATACGAGGATTGCGGCACCAGGGCTTACTTGGGAGGCTTTCAAGAGGCTTTTTAAGGAGAAGTTTTTCCCAGATATGGCGCTCAGTGCTTTGGAGAGCCAGTTCGAGGCACTCGTCCAAGGGAGCATGACGGTGGACGAGTACGCAGCGGAGTTCTGCCGTCTGGGCAGATTTGTGGATGGCTTGAGTGAGACAGCTAAGGCGAGGAAGTTTCGCAAGGGCTTGGTTATGGCGGTCAAGTCTTTGACCAGGAGCGATCGTGAGGCAACTTTTGAGCAGATAGTAGGAGATGCTCAGAGAGCAGAGGATGACTTGAAGCTCAAGTCCAAGAGAGACAGGGATGATTCAGGCAGTGCCAGTGGTAGTGCGGGACCAGCTAAGCGTCCCTATGTGCAGAAGGCAGCGCAGCAGGGTCAGGATCAGAGGGTGCCCACTTGTGCCTACTGCAGGAAGGCAGGACACACTTGGGATGTTTGTAGGAGGAGGCTGAAGGTGTGTTTGTTCTGTGGATCCGTTGCTCACCAGATGCGAGATTGCCCCACTGCACCTCTATTGGGTGGAGCACAGGATCAGAGAGTTGGAGCTAGGCCACTTGTGGCACAGCATCATGCCCCGCACCAGCAGAGGGATACACCCCAGCAGGGCAGGGCTTATGCGTTGACGGTCGAGGAGGCCGATGCTACGGGTGTCGGGTTAGCAGGTCTGTCTCTTGTTTCTTCTTCCTGTCCTTTTCCATTCCTGTGGTGTGCTTCATTAGTACCTGTTAGATTTTCTTGTGCTGTGGTAGGTAGTGTAGTAACCCTGATTGAGACTGTGATAACACGACCAGTAGGACCCTGATCTTGTATGTTGTATAGGTAGAATTTCTTGACTTTGATTGTTGGGGGTTTGACCTAGAGGAGTGTGATTGACCTTAAATTTCGAGGACGAAATTTTCTAAGGAGGATAGGCTTGTCACCACCCCATTTCCAGAGCCGAGTATTTTTTTTTAATATAGTTAATTGTGCATTATTTTTAATTAATTATATTTATAATTAATTAATGATTGTACTATATTTTTATTGATTGTTTTATGATTTTGGCTAGCCTGGACCCATGTCAGACCCTAGTGGACCCATGTCCGACCCAGCCCACACCCCTGTGAGACTTATTTTGGGGCTTAGATTTATTATTTTATTTTTAGGAGGTTAGTTGGAGAGATTTGGAACTAGTTTGAGTGCTTTTGGAACCCGGAATCCGAAACCAAGTGAATAGGGGCGTTTTGGGAATTTGGAAACTTGGCAACCCCCTTTACTTTGCTTTGGCCGACCAAACCAACCCCATTTCCGTGAGAACACAGCATCCCCCTTCCCCTTTGTTCCATTTTCTTCTTCTTCATTTCTTCTTCCTCTCTTCTTCTTTCTTCTTCCTTTCTTCTTCCCAACTTCAAGTAAGCATCATTTTCCTCTTCTTTCTTCTTCTATTCTCCATGATTGTGAACCCTAACCCTACATTCTTCCCTAACCTAGGTGGATAGAGCTTAGATTTGGTGTTGGAGCTAGATTTGGGAGCTTGGAAGCTAGTTGAGGTGGATTTGGAGCATTTTTGAGATTTTGGCTTGGGATTCCAACTCCCAAGAGGTAAACCCTAATTTTCCTCTTGTAATTACTTTTATATAGTGTAATTAATAGTTTAGAACCTTCCTAGACCCTTAGGCTACCCGTGGGAGGAAGTTGGAACTAGTTGGGTAGTGTTTGGAGACTTTAACACTAGGTTTTATGTCAATTTTGGGTAGAATCCGAATTTGGCCCAATTTTGGGTGATGTCCTAGGTTAGGCGGACCTAGGTAGACGTTGTCGGGTGTTTTGAGGGTGAGTGCGTGTCTCCGTTCGGACACGGGAAGCCGTGTCGCGGAGAAACGGGCGTTTCGGGCGAATTTGGGGTTTTTCGTCGTCGTCGATTCTAAGTGCATGCGCGTTTCTGCCACGGACCTAGAATCGACGCGGGAGCACATTTTCTAGGATCTAGGCATCGTTTAGAGCACGTGGGTAAATTTTGGGCCAATTCCGAGTTTGTTTGGTGTGCGTTTCAGGAGGTTTTTCGAACCGCGCACCACGTGTTCGTCGAAATGACCGAACGGCCATTTCGGCGTGGTTTTCTAGTTTCGGGCTTGTGCGCGCGTTGGGTTTGCATCGGGTAGTGTGTGCTAGAATTTTTGAGTTATATTTTATATATTTATAGGTGTTTGTGCGTGTCGGGGTCGTTGGGCGCGCGTTGGTGAGCGTTGTGAGCGTTGTGCGTTGTGGCGTGTTGTGTTTATATATATATGTATATATATTTGTGTGTGCTTCTATATATATATTTTCTATTTATATGTGTGTTTTTATGTGTTTGTGAGTGTGTTAGTGGGTGCTTGTGTGAGTGTGTTAGTGAGTGCTTGTGTGAGTGTGTTGGTGTTAGAGTGTGTAGGTGAGTGTGTGTGTGAGTGTGAGTGAGTGTTTAGATATAGATATATATGTATATGAGTTTGAGTTTGTGTGTATATATGTATATATATTTATATATATATATAGGAGTGTTTGTATGTGTGGTTGTGTGTTTATGAGAATGTGTGCTAGTGTGTGAGAGAGTGTGTGTGAGGGTGTGTGAGAGTGAGTGTGTGTGAGGGTATATATATATATGTTTGAGTGTGTGTGTATATATATAGTTGTATATATATATATGTATATAGGTGTGTGTGTCTGTGTGTGTGATTGTGTTTGTGTGTGTGCGTGTGCTTGTGGGGTTGTCGAGGCGGCTGTGCAGCGGGGTGCACAGCAGAGCAGCACAGCGGGGCGGCCGCGGCAGCAGCTCGCCGCGGCAGCAGCTCGCTCGAGCGCAGCAACACCGCGGCAGCAGCTCGCTCGAGCGCAGCAGCAGCAGCAGGCGCTATAGGCGCCGCGGCAGCGCCGCGGCAGCAGTTCGCTCGAGCGCAGCAACAGCGCAGCAGAAAAGCAGTAGCAACAGCAGTTTTAAGCCGCAGCAACAGCTAGCAGCGTATTGCATTGGCGTGTAGCGAGTGAGAGAGAGAGATATAGATATATGTTTATCTATATAGATAGATATAAGATGGATAGATAGATATAACTATAGATAGATATCTAGATAATTAGAGAAGTAGATAAGTTACTAGAATAGATAGATAGATAGATAGTATTATAGATAGATCTATCTATGGATAGATAACTAGATAGTTAGATAGTTAACTAAGATAAATAGATAGATAGATAGATAGGTGAATAGCTAGGTTGATAGATAGATATACAAATAGATAGATTAATACATAGATGGTTAGATAGATACATAGGTAACTAGATACCTAGGTAGTTAGAGATAAATAGATAGATAGATACCTAGTAGATAGATATCTAGATATCTATATAAACCCATGGATAGATGGCTAGATATTAGATAGATATATAGTATATATCTAGATAGGTAGATGGATAGGTAGAGGGATAGCTAGATATATATATATATATATAAATATAGATATATACATAGCTAGATAGATAGTTAGATATCTAGGGGTATATATATATATATGTAAGGTAAGGTAAGGTAAGGTAAGGTAAGGTAAGGTGTGTAGATACCTAGGTATATGCATATATATATTAGATTATATATATTTTAGCCTAGATTATAGCTAGATATATATATGTTTATGCATAGTTAGTTAGCTAGAGGGGTAGTCGGGTTGAGTTTAGAGCGGTATCTCAATACCTTGAGATACCGAGGTATTTCAATACCTTAAGATAACCAAGGTATTGGGTTTCGAACGGGGTTTTTGAGCAATGGCCTAGGAATAGTATTGGAGTAATTTTTATATGTATATGTGTATATATTTACGCGTGCTAGCATAGGTTTTAGAGGGTATAGGCGGGGTATATAGCCTAGGATGAGGTATTGGATACCGAGGGTATCCCGGTATCTCAAGGAGGCGAGTTTGTGAGTTTTCTAGCTTAATGAGCTCGGGTTGACCTAGAAATTCAGGAGCACCCTAGTTTGACCCAGACTTGACCGTAGTTGACTCGGTTGACCGCCAAAGTCAACTTTTGACCTAGTTTTGACCCAGAGTTGACTTTTTGGATCTAGAGTTGACTTTTTGACCCAGATTTCACCGGTTTGACCTGTTTGACCTAGAACGACCCTAGAAGCCTATTTTTAGTTATTTTATATCTGTTTAACTCATTAAAACCCTGTTTAACCTTGCTTTTCGCATAGGTCCTTGCGACACCGGTTCGGATCGCCAGTTGCTCAGGACGTCAGGCGAGTACATTCTCTGATAGTTTTCATTATCTGATGATTATTATGATTCAGCTTCTAGTATAGTATCATATGATTATTCTGGCACAACACGGGACACTGACTGGTATTTCTGGATTTATTTACTTGTGACACGTACATTTCATGTTTCTGGCCTCTATTCTGGAATCACTACAGGCATCACCTACAGGCATCACTACAGGCATCATTCATGTTCAGGTTGGACTCATCTTGATTTGCGTGTCGGGTCTTGGATTCACTTGTATTAGTCGGGGCGGAGAAATACTCGAGTAGACATGTAAACATTCCTATCTGGCATCATCAGGAATCACTCCCTCTGGTCTAATCTGGAATGATAGCAGCCGCGGACCCAGTGCGCGGTGAGCCGTACTTATCCCTAACCGTTTACATGTCGAAACAAGTATTTCAAAGACACCGAGTTCATTCTTTATAGTCTGGACTCTCATACATTTTTTGACTTGTCTCACTTACATGTTTCTGGACTTGACTCACTACATGTTTTTCATGCTAGACTCACTACACGTTCATGTGCACAGACTTACTCTTAGTGTAGATTTCTTGTATCTTGCAGTTATTACTATCTTGCTCTGATATCCATGCATCTTTACCTTTATGCACCAGTTATACATATTTTCTTGTTTCATACTGCTTCATTCTTCTTGCTACTTGCTATAACTGTTTTATAGTTTTTATCATTTAAATGGAACTGATGTTAGAGATGTACTTGCTACAGTCCTGACTGGACATATTTTTCAGAGTATCCGGAGGATTGGTGTCCGACGTTTTATGGACCTGAGCCTGTCGATGGTGCAGACAGGGACCCTCTAGTTTAGGGGTAATTTTCGGGTTGGTAGCCGGGATCACTGGGACCTTGTTGTTGTTTTTATTAGCTTTTAGCACCGAATTTGTCTCCGATTTTGGATTGAGACCTTGTTTGTATATTATTTTGGATGATGTATTATTACTATTGATGTTGTGGTTGTTGTAGTAGTTGTTGCTGGTTAGACTTTATAGTTGTTAGATCTCTGTGTTATCTTATCGTGCTTAGATTCGTGATTGAGTATATTGTGATTATCATTGTGATATTTGCTCCTCCGTTTGGAGTTGAGATCTTGACAGGTTTATATTGTTTGTGTGGTTGCCCTCCTTTTGGAGAGGTCATGGCCGATTTTTGTGTGAGATTATTATTTAGTTAGTTGACCTAGACAGCGTTCTACCGCCGATGCTGCGGCGTAGGCTGGACGTACCCACGACTCATGCCCGATTTTCCGGGTGCGGGTCGTGACAGTTGTGGTGGTGACCGACTGATGAGAGAGAGAGAGGAAGAAGGAGGTCGAGGAAGGAGGTGGGAAGTTGCTGGTGGTGAGGTGATGATGGTGGAGGCTGATGGTGGTTGTGGAGGTGAGGGTGGTGGTGATGGTCGAAGGAGGAGGATGAGAGGAGGGAGGTTGCTGATGGTGGTGGTTGACTTCGTTGAGGGGAGGAAGAAGAAGGAGAGGAAGGCGGTTAATGGTTAGGGTTTCGATTTTAATGGAGATGGTGGTAGCTGAAATTTTTGGAGAGAGGGAGAGAGTTAATGTAGGAGAGAGAGAGAGAGAGAGAGAGAGAGAGAGAGAGAGAAGGAGAGCATGGGGATTAGGGCCAGCTACATAGCTATTTCTATGGATGGGGGAAGGATCCTCATGAGGAAATGAGTGGTTGGGATGTGATTTATTTTGAATGGAGGGTTGTGATAAAATTTGGATGTAAAGTGTTGTGTTGTACACACAAAATGGGGGGAGGGGGCGGGAATAGGGTGGCCGGTCAAAGTAATGAAGGAGGGTTTCTTCATTGTTTTGCTTCAATGGGAGGTGGATACCTAGTTGCTTATTTGCACAAAGGTCCCCAACAATTTAGAAATTGCACAAATAAAGGAGAATTGGGATTGGATGAGAAAAAATACCATGTTTGGTGTGATGTAGTGGATTAAAATAGTGTGTGGTATTTTGTATGAACCTTGAGGGTGTGAGTGGGGGTTTGGGTTGGTGTTGGGTCTAGTTTTGGGTTAGGTTGAGTCATTACACCAATTTAATTAAAATTAGTGTCAAAGGTGTTCTTTAATTAATTGAAAGTGCATAGGATTCAAATTGGGTGGGACACAGGTGTCATTGACGTAGAAGACTCAGAGTAGATTATTGTCATAAATTGGGTTGCACAAAATGGGTCGAGATTGTGTCTCCAATTTTGATTGGAACGGACAAAGATGAAAGTTGGATTTATTTAGATTTAAAAATAGATATTTGTAACAAATATTGTGCGACTAAAATGAAGCACAAGAGAGGGTATTTATGAGTTACACAAAGGTCAGAATGGAAGGTTGGCACGTCTAGGGCAAGTGTGTAAAATTTGTTTGAAGGCAGAAGCTAGAGTATCGCTCCAAACATCGAAGCAACGGTAAGGTACATCAAGGAAATTAAATTAAAAGAGACAAATTAATAAATCCATTAAATAATTTAAAAATAACCCTAAATGAATCATAATCCTAGATTTGGGTCAGGGGGTTTACACGAACAATGTCACATCCCTCTTCATGTCGTGCCACCAAAATATCGTGCGGAGGTCTTGATACATCTTCGTGCTTCCTGGATGTGAAGTATAACTCGCATAGTGGGCTTTAGTGAGTATCACATTTAACAGAGGAAAAGTTCAACGTGCAATGATAGTTACCAAATTCAACATAGATGAGAGAAGTTAAAACGTGAAATGATCTAGTGAAACTTGATTGTTTGATTTATCTAATTTACTGATTGACGCAGGAAAAAAGAAGGCTACAACATATTCAGCCATTTGCAGCAAACTTTCTGACGAAAGTGAGTGCGAAAATAGCGTTGTAGTTGATGGAAACTTGATCACAAGCATGAGCCCAGGGATAGCATTGGAGTTTGTACAGGCCATTGTTGAGAATATGTTCGCTCTCGACAAGGCACTTGACCCAGAGAATACCTTATTTATGTGACCTGAGTACAATGTTGCTCTAAGTACAACAAAATTATTTAGGAAGTTTGAATGTAGAGGCTTGTACAATAATGAAAGTACTGCCAACTTTTGGTGAAGCGATGATATTCAATTGAATAGAGTTATGCTCAACATGCAGCCCATAATGTAGTGACTATGTAATAGAAATAATATGCGCGGAGCAACACCCGGTTGAAATTTTTCTAGCCAATTTTTGATTAACGGCTATTTAAATTATCATGAGTTGTTGTTTTTAAATTGGTGGAGAAATGTTATTTTCATATCAGTGATTCCTTTTCGAAGTATTTCTTTTGGAGATGCCAGCCAATATTTTAAGCATGAAATTGAACAACATAATGAGTTGACGACCCATTTATGTTCGTTGAGATGTAAACTGTTGGAAAAGAAGTGCGGAATTCTTCTTCCAAGTCAGAGAGTACATGTAAACTGTTGGAAAAGAAGTGCAAAATTTTTCTCCCAAGTCAGAGAGTACCAGCGAGAAAATCGAACAATATAATGCACAAATCAAACACCAAATCATAGAAAAATAATCCACGCAGACACAGAGAATTTTGACATGAAAAATTCTTACGGAAAAAACTATGGGACGATCGGGGTCCAATCCTGAATAACCTCCACTAATAGAATAAAGAGAATACACCCTCTACAAGCTCCTCCCGATCCAACACGAATCACCACAACACTTAGGAATATAAAAATAGATCACATCACGAAGATAGAAGACAATGAGAAATTACCCAAAATTGATCTCCTCCTCCTAAACTGCATCCAATCCTTCTTTCTCCTTCCCAAAGTTGCAATGGTACTCTTGTCTTATTTTTTCCTATTTCTTAAGATAATATGTTAGGGTTAGGGTTTAGGAAAACCTAATATATACCTCCTAATTCCGCAACAAATTCTGGACCGTAGGATACGATTCAACGGTGTATGAAACACCTCTGAATTTTCGTCCAGCCCGCCGACCGAATTCGTCCGAGTCGGTGATTTGCGAGTAAACGAAGACAACAGCTTTCTGGAGCTTCTGGAACACCCTGATCGAACTCGGATCGAGTTCGGTCCGAACTCTGTCTCCCCCTGGATAGCAGCTGCTCCTCCTTCTTCCCGAGCTTCTTTGACCTCTCGAATGGCTCTCGTCGCCTCTCCGTGTTCCTCTAACCACAGACTGCGCTCGACGTACTCCGGAGTATTCTTCACATAGGTTGGAAATCCCAGCTACTCCAACATAAACATTTCAAGGTGTGCAAATCTTGAGGTTAGGCGCAAGTGAATTGTCTCCCCCATCTATGCAATTTATTGACAAAGGAATATAATCTCATTTTGAATGCAACTAATTTTAATTCTGATGGTTTTAGTGAGGAAATAGATGAGAATATTCACACAGAGGTATTGGATGTACATATTTTTATACAGGAAAAACACTGCCGAAAATGATGGTTTAGAGAAAGAAAGAAAAATGCAACACAATCGATCAACTCTTAAGAGTTCGACCTGATTTACTGACAGAGTCTCCAATATATAGCTGAATTTTCATCCTTAGATAAGTGACATGTAATACAAGTCGGACATTATAACCAAAGAACATATTAAGGCATTCATTATATCAAAAGAAAATGGTCCTGGTATCCTCGAAAGTTCTGCTGTTGGCAAAAAATGCCTAACAGCTAAGTGTTTTTCCACATTAACACACGCAGAAAAGTATTGCTACTACAAAATTAGGATGTTGAGAAAAAAGTCATTCATTTTTTTTGTATTTGTATGCCAAATAAAATGAGGTGTTTGGATGCCAAAAAAAAAAAAAAATTTGTGCGACAAACAAGTAAAAAAAAAAAAAAAAATTGAAGTAATCTAAAATTTCACGGCTCGAACATATTTCCATTTTGGAAGATAAAAAAATTTCATTAGCTAATGGATTTAACTATATTGAATTTCTTATATACTAGTTAGAATTAGTTGTTGTGGTATGTAGCATAATAATTTTTTTGTCTACTGGGTTCTAAATATTTTTTTTTTTCATTCTTTTTTTTATTATAGTCTATTTCATTTTGTGATTAAGTCGTGTAGGAACAAGATTCATATCTCTCGGTCTGTTAAGATGCATCAACCGCATACATTACTGCACATCCACTTGACACCTACCGTAATGATAAACGGCTCGTCTCACCGTGTCCTTATCTTGGATTCTCAATACTTCTGTCGCTCCATCCCTGCAGGGACAAAGAACTCGTCGATGTCTCGGTTGTGCTACTGGAGGCTCTAGGCAAGTTGGAATAGGAGAGCACTCATTTTGGGGTGGGCTTACCACTTAGATTTTTTCAGCAGTTATCCGCTCCGCACTTGGCTACCCAGCGAATCTGAATTACTATTCTATGATCGACCGATATAAACATCAACAACTTCGAATTGGACCGGTGTCTCCTCATCAAATAAGGGCTTGGGCTAACAAAATCCTACCCAATGGAGAAATAGTTCAAAAAAAATCGATTAGGGAAGGCATATGCCAAACATATGAACAACTTCTGAAGCCACGGACATAACACTTGCATAGAAATCCGATCTTGAGTGAAAAAATATCGCGACTTCGATCTTTTTCGATATAATCATCACATAATAAATCAATAAAACTGAAAGTCATCTCACGTTCCCCTTCCAATTTATCTACTACTGTACCAAAGTGAATATGATCTCCACCAGACATACGTAATGCTTGGTAACTATTTCGGACATGGCCAGCTCCCATAGTGTGACAGGCGGTGTGTACAAGCCCATAAAGGAATTCACCATTGTATGGCTGACCATCGATTACTAACGATTGCGGTTTCATGCAGGCGAGTTGCAGCCATCGATCGCGTCAATCCATAAGCCGCTTATCCATTCTCGTTCGATCGCTGCGAGGGAGCAAGTCAAAATAGAAAAAAATTCACATTGGTTTTACGGATAATCAAGCTCGAACTAATGACTTCCACCATGTCAAGGTGACTCTACCGATGAGTTATATCCCTTCCCGGCACTAATTTGTATGGGTTGGTAAATAAAAATAGTACATGATGGAGCTCGACTAAAAAATTGTTTATTTATTCATTTATCGAGGAGGAGGAGGGGGTGGGGGTGTCTAGGATTAGTAACAATGAATAAGTGAGACAAACTTTGTAAGTATATCTTCAATATATATAAATCGAAAGTTTCAAATTCGAACAAGTTTGAATTAAAAAAAAAAAGTAAAATTTGTCAGAATTTGAAAAAAAAATTGATGTAAAGTGTATTAAAAAGGAATCAATAAATGTGATGTATAGTACAACGAAAAACTTCTAACGAATTTTTTATTTTATTTTATGTATTTATTTGTTTGTTTACTAGTAGGAAATAACACTGACAGTCTCTACTCATGTCCTAGCTCGTCTGAGAGCAAGATTTGCCTCAATTGCTTGTCTCTTGTCCTAAGCTCCTACTCAAGTTAGCTTTAACTATTTCAAGAGCTTGTTGAACTTCTTGTGGATCAATGTGAAATGAGGAGAAAATAAAATTGACTTCCAAGAAAAAAAAATTGAGGAAAAAATGGTTTTTCCCACTCACATCATTGATTTACTTTTCCATTCACAATTATTCACTCTCTTTTCCATTTTTTTCCGAACCTTTTCAAACACTAGAAAAACTAATAAAATTATATAATTTTAAAAAATAGTAAAAAAATTATTATTATTATAATTACAAGCATATACGCACGTGCGTTGCACGTATTTCATATTACTTGGAAAAAAAATAGTTTATTAAAAGAGCAAACGATAATTTCTTAAATTTATTATAGGTGAAAATATAATAGGCAAGAGCATGAAAGTTGGAAGAAATTAAATGACGGGAATAAGAAAGGTTTCTCTTATCTCTTGGACTCATGTGCCTACTTTGCATGCATGCTTTATTAACTTTTGTTTTATTCTCCAAACTACCTACTTTGCATGCATGCATATTTTTGTTTTATTAACTATCATTCCCCAAGTTGCCTCATGCATGTATACATATATTTAATATGTATTTAATTACTTTTTTAATTACTTAGATATCCTTATCAACGTTAATACATATTGAAATGTAATAAAGGATATTTTTGGAACGAAAAACTTTCACGGTAAAACCTTGTTTTGATATTATATAGTAGAATAGATTATTATTATTATTATTATTATTATTATTATTATTATTTTTTGAATCAAACTAGACCTAAAAGAACGTTAACGGTACACCGCCGGTTGAGATTTTTGCTTTTTAGTTGCTGCTTTAAAAGCCAAATCACTTTCATTTTTCATATCCCTTCTGTCCTACTCTCCACCACCTAGAATTTGTTCTCTCCAAATCCATTTTCCTCTCTCCACCATCCTGAGCTCTATCCACTGTTCTCTCCAGCACATTACTCTTCTCCATATGCTCTCTTCTCTCCATTATTCGCTCCCCATTTTGCAACAAAATTAGGGAGTGAATTATATTAAAGATTAAGAGGGTTATTTATAAGAATCAAAAATAATTTGGGTCCAAAAATAATATTATCTTTTATTGGATGAAAAAAAATAATTGATGAGTGATGAAGGGTACCAACTTGCGCAACTTAAATAGTTAAGAATATTTAGCAGTATAATGTAAACGTATAGAATATCAAGTTAAAAATTCTAAATAATTTAGGACATTTGGTTGAAAATAACACTATGTACATCTACTTATAATTGAATACTCCATATTAATTATTATTATTTATTATCATGTCACAATTACTTACAAAGTTTTCATCATTTAGTTTTAACCAAACATTTTCAACATTTAGTTTTAACCAAACATTTTCAATTGAAAACTTAAAAAAAAAAATTAGGGTTATTGAAACTATTTAAAAGTTGGAAAGTTGGTTTGAATTATTGTTTATTTGCAAATCCAAACTTATTACAAAAAACGTTATTGTTTATTTGCTAAAAAAAAATTTATTGTTCAATTGAAAACATATTTATTACAAAAAAAAAGTTGGTTGATAGAAACTAGGGAAAGTAGAAATCCAAATCCAAATTTAAATTATTGTTTATTTGCTACAAATTAGAATAAAAAAAAAACTAGAGCACTGTTATGACATGTCAATGTTAAACCAGTAGAAATATGGACCATATCTATTAGTTTTAACCATTTTTGTTATAAATATGATTGTAATTTGTTTGAGTTTTCGCTATTTTAGAGGAAACTAGATGAACCTGTACTTAAGTGGGGAAAAAAAATTCTAAAATTCTTTGGAACGGATTAGGAATTAAGTTTTCAATAAAAAATTCGAATCGTGTCCATCCCCATGCGGGGGTTCGATCGTAACCACCATGCCACGACTCCACGGACATCTAAAACTCAATTTCAAACAAACGAACAATATATCAACTGAAAACTACGTTAGTTTTGTTAGTCCCAAGACGGATTAAAGACGATAGAACGCGGGCCATAGCAGAGCTGGTAGCGAGACTCGAAGGTCCGCTCTCTACTGGAACCTAAGTTGTCGTGGAGATCAGAGATTCACACAAGAGTTCATCATCTGATATAACTCGATTCCAACGAAGCACGAACCAAGAACATGTTACAAACTGGCTCCGAAGAAAATGAAGATTACAACAAGCAAAAAGTAAAACGTTCTTCTCTTTACGTTTGTAGACGCTACAATGAGAAAGAACGAAGCAAAAAAAAAACTGAAGAGAAGCTCCTTGCTGGGTGGTCAAAACCATCGTTGCTCAAAGCAAGATTCTCCGTACAGACGATCTGCCCTAAGGATCCAGAAAGTTCACAAATGAACTTCTGGAACACTCAAAGTCACATTCGAAAACACTCGAAAATACCATGTGAGAGGGAGGCACTCTGGGCCGCACTCGAAAACACATTCGAAAATACTCCGTACAGACGATCTCTGTTATCTCTCCCCAAATGAAAGATGAGGTCCTCTATATATAGAAGAAAATATCACATATGCGGTCTGAGAAAATTCTATGCCGCATAAGTGCTGACCGACCAGATCTCCCAAATTCGGGTGTCAGAGCCGTCAGGGACGCAAGTCACGTTGCACTGCACGAGGCAGACTGCGCCGCCAAACGCTGAAAGCAGCCGCTCGCACCGCATAACATGATGTACTACACGAGGTAGACAACGCCGTCAAACGCCGAAAGAAGGCCCTGTCCCCTCCACGTTAAACTCTCCACAGGCCGCATGGGCACCAAGCCGCATGCGCATCTTGTCGCATGGCAACCGGCCGCTGGGCACCTAGCCGCATGCGCACCTGGCCGCATAGCACCTGGCCGCATGAGAACCAGACCGCATGGCCCCTGGCCGCATGGGCACCTGACCGCATAGCCCCTGGTCGCATGCGCTCCAGGCCACATATGCTCCAGACCATATTGCTCCATGAAGCATGCGCCCGAACAATCAACCGTGTATGTAACTATCGCATAAAAAGAGCTCACGAGCGCCATGCGACGATGCTGACGTGCTAAGTACAAAGTGCGCCAATAAAGCACCACTTTGCGCCCTTGAACCCGAGCCCGAGTCGCTAAGCCCATGCGAGATTTAGCTCCTAAGGGAAACTTCCCAAAGGTGGTAAAAAAATAAAGATTGTCATAATGAAGTTCACACTTAAACCCTCTAGGAAAAGTCAACCCACATGGGCCTCTATCTCATGTGCATATACCAATACTAAGCATAGTTATATATTGAGATATACACATTGGTGGTTTTTTAATGTGGGACTAAAACTCTCAAAGCCAAGTGAAAACCACCAACAATCCTCCACATATATCACAATATATGGTTAAGCTTCCTCACAGTGACTGCCATCATGCATTAGGATAGATGTCATCGACGACTTGAATCTTTTCGCATTAGTCAAACAACAGTACGATACAAGAATGAACTAGGCCTTAAATTCTGTACCATAGCTGATATTCTCCCCACTCATATAATAACGCCAGTTGTGCCATCCGATCGCACGTTAAAGGCCCTGTGCTGATATGGTCTCAGTGCATGTATCTTGGGCGTCTACAAGCTTTCCCTCAAGAGACAGCATATATCTCTATCCATACACTTATGTGAGTTCTTTCACTATAGAGAGTTTATTATCCGGCATGAAGCATTGCGCTTCTGTGCGGTGCTATGCCACATGACATGGCCGCCCAAGGCCGAGGATCCCCCTCTTGTGGTGTCATACCACTGTAGCATGATGAGGACACAGACCTCTTAGTAGTATCATTACTACACACAACATGGAGCCTTGTGCTCCTGTGCGGTGCTACGCCGCTGTAACATGGCTTAAAGTCGAGGTTCACTCCCTCATATGGTGTCACCCACTGTAGTATGAGGTCACATGCCTCTTAGTAGTGTTGTACTATCTCCCAGCATAAAGTCTTGCACTTTCGTGCGGTGCTACGCCGTTGTGACATGGCTCGAAGCCGAGGTTCACTTCCTCATGTGGTGTCACCCACTATAGCATGAGGTCACAGGCCTCTTTTTAGTAATGTACTACAACTCTCTATTTTCTTTCAGCATTAGGCTACCTGCATATGTGCGGTGCTACAGTATATTCGAGGTTCACTCTCTCGTGTGTTGTTACGCCACTGTAGCATGAGATACAAGTCCCTTCTAGTGCTAAAACTACTCATGCTCCCTGTAACGCACACCGGACATTCACTCTGCTCGATAACTCATTAAGACCTTAAAGCCATCATCCCACGGGAAATGTTCTATCAAGAACAAATAGTAGACCACAGTAGTTCCGGGTACGTATCCCACAATGTCCCTGAGGACTACCCACTGTACCTGATATTCTCCTGCTCAATGATCCGTCCTTGAACCAATATCTAGATGCCTGGTAGATTTTTCTTTGAACTAATAGCATAAAACTAAATGGTAGGATTGCAGAGACGCAATACCAGAGGTTCTCCAAGCCCATATCTGATGTGTCATTAACTATGTGTGGTGTTACTGCCGCTGTGACATGGACTGTAGCCGAGGCTTTACCCTATCGAGGTACCTTATAGTGGTGTAACCCCACAGTAACATGGAGTACTACGCTCCTTTATAGTGCTTGACTTTGACTATATGCGGTGCTACTGTCGTTGTGACATGGCCCGAAGCCGAGACTTTACCCTGTCGAGGTACCTCATGGTGGTATCACCGCACGGTAGCATGTAGTACTACGCTCCTTTATAGTTCTTATAATCAGCTGGCGCTTGAGGTCAATAATGAACGGATCTGCCAGATTTACCTGACTTTAATCTTTAACCACTATAATGATCCACGCTAGCTGCGCTCATTCAGTGTTCTGTACTGGCCTGTTATGAACAGATCTGCCAGAATCACCTGGCTTCGAACATTAACCACTGTAATGATCCATGCTAGCTGCGCTCATTCAGTGTTCTGTACTGGCCTGTTATGAACGGATCTGCCAGAATCACCTGGCTTCGAATATTAACCATTGTAATAATCCATGCTAGATGCGCTTATTCAGTATTCTGTACTGGCCTATTATGAACGGATCCGCCAGAATCACCTGGCTCCGAACATTAACTACTATAATGATCCATGCTAGCTGCGCTCATTCAGTGTTCTGTACTGGCCTGTTATTAACGGATCTGCCAGAATCACCTAGCTCCGAATATTAACCACTGTAATGATCCATGATAGCTGTGCTCATTCAGTGTTCTGTGTTTTATCCACACAGTTCTCTTTAGACCTTTGAAGAGATGAATATATGCCACTGCTGCAGCTTCCTGATTTTCACAGTACGTCAGTATCACCCGAATATGTATACTAATCATAGGAAGATCATCTGAGAGCTTCCAGAGCCATCATGCTTAATATGCTGCAGCTGATAGTGCATAGAACTTTGAGAGTAAAGACTGCTTTTTTACTTCCACGATATAGCAGTATCACTCCTGGAGAAGTCACGTCCTCATGTGGATCTTTCACTCTTCTTTCCTGAGCATCAACTGACATCACCGAAGCCTTCCATCATATATGGATAACTGATGTAGTGTAGGATATACTACTGAGTCCACTTGAAAATTCTGACGACTCTCTTCACAGCTTCCAGTGCTCAATAATACACATACTACTCGTGAACTGACTCAGCATCCCTACAATGAGAGCTATATCAGGCCTGGTGGTACTCGCAGCTTGAATCATACACCTGATGATGCTTGAGTACACCAACTATCTGATGCATTTTCTTGGATTAGGCTTCTTCATCTTAATGTTACACCTGAGGATTATTGACCCTGATACCCAAAGCGTGTGACCAATTATCTTCTGCAGAGAGTTTGTGTATGTGCAAGCCCACCTGGCATCCAGATTGACTTATATCCTTAGGATGACCTCCGCAATCCCATGTCCTAAAACTGGACAAAAGGACATCTTTGTTTTAGTGACACTTCTATATCCACATATGGGATTTAGCAAGTCGTCCACATAGATACAAAAGATGACTCTCTCTTTTATCAGCGAACTTTGTGTACACACTAGTCTGTCTTGCTAATCCTGTGACAACTTTGACTAGATGACTTATCAAACTTCTGCTACCACATCCCGAGATTTTCTTCAGGCCGCATTGAGATATCGCCAACCCGCATACTGTATTTAAACCTGAATGACAATAATTCTGTCTGTTGTCCGTGAATCTCTCATGACTATCTTCCTTCATCTGATAAACAATCAGCTTATGAATAGCAGCTACGGCAATCATCATCCTAATATATGCCACCCTCAATGAGGTGCCTAAGATCCCTGTTATTTGAGAAATCTCCTAGGCTACAAGCCTATGCTTGAACTCAACTGTTCTGGCTGCTTCCATTTTCTTCTACTGAAGATATATAAGCATCTGATAGGTTTAGCTCCTTCAGGCAGATTGATCAACATCCCAAGTGTTGTTATGGGGTCAATCTCTTCATGGACTGCCTCCTCCCAGCAGACCGAGTCGCTGGTCTTCGTCGTCTCATCATTGGTAAGTGGTATGACCTCCATATGATAGGTTATAAGATCATATTTGGTCCTTCGACCTCCCGAATCTTCTAGCTGACTACTTTTCAAGTTTTGGTTCAAATGTTGTCTTTCAGAAGATAATTTCTTCTTGGACTGCGTCTTCTTTTATATAAGTGCCAACAACTCTGGCTGATACGGTCCTCCGAAAAGCTCCCATAATCGAACGATATTCATGTGGATCTGACATTGAACCAGAGTTACCTCAGAAGTGACGAACGGTACTAAGACATGACCGTAAGTGCAACCTTCTCCCATAGACATTCTGGAAGGCCCTTTGACCAACAATATAGAAGTCATCATTACTGTTAACTCCTCATCCTTCCTATTTGCACCTTCAATGGACTGAGAGAGTACGAAGATGTCATTCCATAGTTAATTCCATGTTCTAAGATGAATGATGTGAATCCAAAGAACGATGCATGTTTTATAGTCAATTATATGTTCCAAGCTGAACGATACGAATCCAAAGAACGATGCATATTTTATAGTCAATTCTATGTTCCTAGCTGAACGATACGAATCCAAAGAAGGATGCATGTTCTATAGTCAATTCCATGTTCTAAGCTGAACGATGTGAATCCAAAGAACAATGCATGTTTCTTAGTCAATTCCATGTTTTAAGTTGAACGATGCGAATCCAAAGAACGATACATGTTCCATAGTCAATTCCATGTTCTAAGCTGAACGATGCGAATCCAAAGAACAATGCTCTTCGTAAAGAAAACTTTTGAGTCTATTGAGTTGTAGACCGATATGACGCTCAGCTCCAAACTTGAAGTCCCTGAGGTTCTCGAATGCTTCATCCTTCGATTATGAGAAGATATGCAAACGCGTTTCCCGAAAAATTGTCAAAGAAAGAAGTGATAAACTTCACCCAAGCCCTTTGTGGAGAGTAGAAGTCACAGATATCTGAGCATACCAGCTCCATAGGATCTGTACTTGTAGTCATCCGTCTAAACGGCTTCCTGACTACCTATGTCTAAACATAGCCATCACGTGTCTCTACCTCCTTACCCCCACATCTTGGAGATATCCCTCGACTTAGACATATTTGAAAAGGACATGTCTTGGTCAGATGCGACACAACTCAATAAGAGCAATCTCTTCCTCAAGCTAGAAGTCCAGAATCATAATCATGATCCCTAGATCTTCTGCTTGACACTTGTTCGCCATAGAGACCTCCTTCTTAGATAGTGCTCCTCTTTGGTGAACAGCTCTTTCACAGAGCATGCGTGGTCGAATGCACCAGCGTATATCCACCAGTCAGTAGTCACGCTTGATAACTCAACCTGCGCAATCATAGCAACCAAGTTAAGTAATCAAATGAACCAAGTTTTAGCTATACCTTGCTCTATTGGTTCGAATTGGTTCTGCTTTCAATCTCCAATTCTACCCATGCGTCAAGTCATGCGCAAAGCCTCCATGCGTCATGCATGCGCATAAGCCTCCATGCGTCTTGCATGCGTCCAAGACACTATGCGGCCTCCATGCTAAGATTCTTTTATTCGGCATGAGTCTTCATGCAGCAAGAGACTTCTATGCGGCCAAGTCTTGCCAACCGCAAAGAATTGTTATGCGCTAAGTCTCATTATGCGCATACTCTACAATCCTTGGTCAACTTGTAATCTTTCTTCCAACTGGAATGCACATCCTTCAAACGCTAACTCCTCCATTCTGGAAAATGGTAGGTTCTCACAACCTACGTTCAACATTTGACAAATAACTCCTTCCCTCATCCAAATGTTTGAAGTGTATCCCGTCAATCTTCTCAAGTTTATGAAAACTTGTTGCCAAGAAGATCTGATCGGATGTTCTACATCTTTCTTCCGATCTTGCTTTGAGATTGTCAGTCCCGAGACGGATCAATGATGGTAGAACGCGGACCATAATCGAGTTGCTAGCGAGATCCGAAGGTCCGTTCTCTACTGAAACCCAAGTCGTCGAGATCAGAGATTCACACAAGAGTTCCTCATAACTCGATTCCAATGAAGCACGAACCAAGAACATGTTACAAACTGGCTCTAAAGAAAATAAAGATTACAACAAGCAACAAGTAAAACGTTCTTCTCATTACGTTCACAGATGCTACAATGAGAAAGAACAAAGCAAAAAAAAACTGAAGAGAAGCTCCTTGCTGAGGTGGTCAAAACCACCGTTGCTCAAAGCAAGATTCGTCGTACAGACGATCTGCACCAGGAACCAACAAGTTCACAAATGAACTTCTGGAACGCTCAAAGTCACCTTCGAAAATACTCGAAAACACCATATGAGAGGGAGACACTCTGGACCGCATATGATCTGGTGTTCTCGATTTTCTATCTGTGTTATCTCTCCCAAAATGAAAGAGGAGGTCCTCTATATATAGAAGAAAACATCACCTATGCGGCCTGAGAAACTCCAGGCCGCATAAGCACTGACCGACCAGATCCCCCAAATCCGGGTGTCAGAGTCGTCGGCGCCGCAAGTCACGTTGCACTGCACGAGGAAGACAACGCCGCCAAATGCCGAAAGCAGCCGCTCGCGCCGCCTGATACGCTGTACTGCACGAGACAGACAACGCTCCAAACGCCGAAAGCAGGCTATGTCCCATCCACGTCAGACTCTCCACAGGCCGCATGGGCACCGAGCCGCATTCGCACCTAGCCGCATGGCAACCGATCCGCATACTCACCTGGCCGCATGTTCACCTGGCGGCAAGGCCCCTGGGCACCTGACCGCATGGCCCTTGGCCGCATGGCTCCACGAAGCATGTGCCCGAGCAAGCAATCGTGCATGTAACTCGCGTATAAAAGGAGCGCACGAGCGCCATGCGACGATGCTAACGTGCTAAGTGCAAAATGTGCCACTTTTCGCCCTTGAGCACGAGCACGAGCACGAGCCCGAGTTCGAGTCGCTAAGCCCATGCGGGACTTAGCTCATAAGGAAAACTTTTCAGAGGTGGTGACAAAACAAAGATTGTCATAATGGAGTTCACACTTAAACTCTCTAGAAAAAGTCAACCCACATGGACCTCCACCCCATGTGCATATACCAATACTAAGTATAGATATATATATTGAGATATACACATTGGTGGTTTTTCAATTTGGGACTAAAACTCCTAAAGCCAAGTGGAAAACACCAACAAGTTTTACCGATCTCGAATGACTCTTGTGATTACCGAGGAGAGATATAAGATCCTAACTGGATGACAGAAGATCGATGGTCCGATCGAGCCACGGGGACATATTATTCTTTCTATTTATAAATAATGGGAGTTGGAGGACAGTGGGTCCAAAAGACATACAATACAGCGTGCACAAAGTTTCAAACGTTACGTTGGACATCTCAAAATTATTGTTTTTGTTTTTATAGGTAATTTTCGGTCGCCAAATAAAACATTATAGAAATTAAGATTTTTAGTTCTTACAAAAATTTCCTTGCCAAACAGGCACTTCTATCGATGGACCCTAATCCTCGGACATGCCCGGCCACTTATGTGAAAGTTTGGATGGAGCCGACCGACATTCAAGGTAGAGAGGTAAACCAGCCGAATCGATGTTCACCCCGGCTTTTCCCGTACTCGACCCGACATAATTCGGACCACTCGCATCTATAAATAGTCTTGAACGTGCCAGATAGAGCCCACCTCAAGAATCGCTTGGTCCTTACTCCTTAGTGGGAAAAAAAAAAACAGAGTAAAAATCAAATTAATTCGAGGCCATGCAAAACCAATTCCCCGCCATCAATAAAAAGAAGCCAAGAATGACATGAATTGAAAGCACCTGCCGAACTTATCCAGATTGATTATGCACACCGACACCATGACCAGAATCAGGAGTCCCCCACCACAGAAGCATATGCAGGAAAGCACAGGCTTCCGACACTTGTCGCGACTTCTCCAAACTGGTCCTACGTGGCGCTTTCTTAGCCACCAGTTCGGATGTGCATCCACGCAACCCCACCTCGCTTTTTATCCGGAATCTGCGGGCCCCCACCGAGCCTTCCGTCACCGAGCAACTGACACGTGGCGTGAGTAGCACTGACGTGGTGTCGGACAAACAGTAACCAACGTGTCGACTTATAAAAATCTGCGGACTATTGGTTACGTTGAAAAGCTTCTAAGTAAGGTTCGAATTCTTCTTTCGGAACTTAATTTCTAATATGATAATACGATAAAAATGACGTATAAAAAGAAAGAAAAAAGACTTATCAAAATTTTTTTACATGCAAGTCCTAAGATTTATCTAACTTTACTTCAAAAGTAAAGTTCTCCCTAAATTTAAGTTGTTAATTTTTACAATTTTTTTATGTTAAGTTATTAATCTTTTGCTGCTGCTTGAAAAAAACGCAATGACAAATAATCCAAAAACCAACTCTTATTATTTTTTTTATACATAATTTTTTATAATATTCCTTTTTATGTGTGTTACGCGTGAACTTGACTAGTAAAAGATAAAAAAAAAAAATCGGTCTAGTGTGTACAAACACCACTATTTTCTATCTTTCAATAATTTGTGAATATATATTACATTTCTTGTGATCGTAGAGTGATCGTGATTTTTACCCTCAATTATTCTCTTGATCTATTATTTGTAGGGATACTTCAAATCATCGAGTAGTGTATTTTGATATGACTATAATTGTTCATTATAATGTAAAAGATTGTTTTCAAACTTGTTTTCCACATAAAAATTATCGTGTTTGCATTTGTGATTTTCTTCAATTTTTTGAGTGAATGTGGCTAAATATCGATAAGTTTAGTGCGAGAAAAATATAAAATAGAAACTCCAAGAATAACTCTATGATGACAAGTCCGGAGGTGGAGCCAGAATTTAAATTCTGGGGAGACCGTGCTACTACATATAAAAATTCTAAAAATTGTCATGTTAATTGAACTTCAATAGCAATAAAACACAAACAAGAATGAGCAAAAAAAAAAAAAAAACAAATTCAATACTTTTAAAGTGTTACAAAAGAGAAAGAAATATATATATACAAAAGGTATTCAAAATATGTGTCACATCCGATTCTAGATTTAGTATTTCTTGAATTTCTATAATTTAATTTTTCTTGATAATGTATACCTGTTGTATTTCTCATGTTGGTTCCTGTCATTTATTTATTATTTTATCTTTTCTGTTGTTGAGAGAGACTACCCAAGACCAGTAGAATACCTAATGGCATTGCCATTAGACCTGATTTAGGACCCGCATGTAGAATGGACACTTGGTTCGGTTCATTTTGGGTGAACCAATGACTAAACCCCATTTCTCTTCTCTTATTTTATATATGCGTTTTTCTCTCTCTGTCTTCTCTTTCTTCTTCTTCATTTTCATTTCCTTCTTCCTTCTCTCCCTCAAGCCCCCTCTAGCCAAACCCTAACCCTAGGGAGAAGTTGTTGTGACTTGGACCGTGAGAGGTACAGGCTTCGAGCCACTCAAGGCAAGTACATCTTGCTCAATAGTTAAGTCTCGAATTTTTGAATTTTTAAATATGTTGTTTTAAAAAAAAATATTTGATGAAAAATGTTCTCATTGAGTTGCTGATCATATTTAGTTCTTGGAGTTTTAGATTTTGATGTATAGATTTTTGTAGATCTGAGTTTTAAGTTTAGGATTTTTATGTCTTCCATGAGTTTTTTTTAGTTTTGATCTATTAAAACTTAGTATTTTCAAAAACTAGTGGTTCCTATGTTAGAGCATTTTATTTCGTGCAAATTGACTTTTGTTTCACTTAATTTGGAGTTAAAATAAAGTTTTTATGAAGAATTTTTTTTTTTGATTTTTGGAGCTTTCGGCTGTGGCTGAACCTGTTGTTGGGGAAGACGAAGTCTTCATGCGGCCAGCAAGCTATGCGGCTGAGAGTGCCATACGGCCCGTAAAGGTTATGCGGCCTGAACTCTTGTCGCATACTGATAGCATGTGTCCATCTTGTTGGACGCCTGGCTGCTTATTTACACAAGTGTCCTTGAACACCTTGTATTTTCACTCGCTGAACGAATAAAAAATTCGCTAAGTCCAAGAGGGGTGCATGCGGCCAGTGAGTGCATGCGGACAGTGAGTCCATACGGCCAGTGGGTGCATGCGACCAGTGAGTCCATGCGGTCAGTGTACGCATACGGCCAAAAATTCTTGAGTATATTTTGTGTTCCATGTTGTTATGTTCTTTTAGTAATTTATTTTAGTGATTATTGTTGTGTGCTTCCTTATGTCGATACAAGTTTATGATACCAGACAAGTTTTACATGTAAGTTCATAAGACAAGTTTATGTACAAGTTCACCATCCTCACGACACTGTGAAAATATTTGTGTATAAAAATCTATTACATTTGGCATCGGACAATCGAGTGTGAGTATTGTCCAATGTATCGCGTGTCACGAATACGATAACTCATAAAAATATCGTATTCAAGACTCGTCATTTTAGGGAGTTCTCAGGTGTCCACGACTCGAGAACTTGAAATAATTAGATTGCTTAAACAAGATAAGATTTATCTAGAACATTGGGAGAGAAGAATATTGCGCTACCGGCTACCCCGATCCCTAAGGGGCCCATGCAGCATGGACAACCCTTCTAGGCAATGGCTCCATGACTGACCAAGTTTACGCGTGCTACGGCACTAACAAGATAAGTTTATATACAAGTTTATATTACAAGACAAGTTTATGTTATAAAGCAAGTTTATGATTGCAAGTTTGAGTTTATGCTTATAAGTTCAATTTCTGTTTTTGACGAGTAACAAGTTATGTTATTGTATGGTTAAATGTGCATTTAAGTTTACTAGACAAGCGTACCCTTGGTCATCCGGATTAACTGCAGTGTCGGTGATAGCAATATTCTTAAAACATGCATTTAGTAATTAATGTCTGCGATAACCCTAGATAGTTAATCGTTGTCACGCCCAGTCCCAAAATACGTAGGACTAGGAATACGTAAGAATGCCAGCCATATGCATATGGCAACTCCAATATATGAAAACCATAACACATACGTACGCTGTATTATGAACAATAATTCACAAGCGATATATATTTATCACAAGTCACATGGTATAACTAAATCTCATCCACAAAAATCATAAAGAAATAAATAACCAATCAACTATATACTTAATCGAGTATAAGATGCTTGATACGAACAAGTAGTTGGATGGAGACAAATCCACTACCAAACTAGAACATAAGAGGAACAAAATAAGTACATCAACTAATGATCAGAGAGGCTCGAAGAGAAGATCTCCTCGAAAGATAAGTAGTAAGTCCTGATCCGTGCTCCTGCGAATAGTCATGATCGTCTACACCTGAAAAGGGACCAGGTTCTCAGAGGGACGTAACAAGATACATAGAAGTATGCCAATAAATACTGAAAATAAATATCCAAAGGGTCGTCTAACCACCTATGTGAATGCACTTTGAGAACAACTTTCCAACACGTGGGCTATCTGGCTAAAATGGGATTGGCATGATTCTCTCGGAGAATCAGGGGCCTACAAAGCATGTCGTCTTTTGAACGTCAGAGGCCGACTAATAATTATAATATATAGTGGTCATCATGATCGCGCATCTCTGGCGGAGCGTACGGGTTACACAAGAAAAGTGCAAAGGAGCCCAAACGCCTTACTTGTTGTCCTCTCCACCCCATGCTCTAAGCATGTCATATCCATGACATGATGAGACCTCTAATAACTGTCAAGGCTTCTAATTATGCAAATTTTATCAGCAGTTATCCCTATCCGTCGCACGTCCCATACGTACCAATGATCTGCCGAATACGCAAGTTCGTGTGCTACATGAGACACACTCGTGTAACAACTGTGTCACGGCCAAGGAAACATAAGAATGCCTCATGATCATGTGGTGGTCCCGTAAAACTAGGTCAACATGCATAATATATAATAAAGATAAATATGACACCACCGTCGTTGCAACCAAGTTATTCTTGGATGCGCAGTTTATAAAGCAGTTAAAATAAATGAACTAAATGACAGAAATAAAATACATGCACCAAATGGAATATAAATCACAGTAAAATGGCAATGTATACTTGCCTGACAAGAAAGTTGCGTAATATAAACGTCCAGGTGTTAAGTACAGCGGATCAGAAACTATGACCTCCGAATGAACGTCTCCGGATACTGAAATAAACATCACCAACGTTCCCAAAATCAGCGAGATAGCTAGAAAACACTACCCTTTCGTCCAATTTGGACACAGGAATAAAATAGTAATTTCGGGTCAAAGCGGGTCCACATGTGGGCCACTTTGCACCAAAAAGTGTGCCAGAGATAAAGGTCTATAAATGGGATAAATTATAGGTTAAATAAATTCTAAACGTCAATACAAACTCAACGATATGTCCAATTTTGGATTCCGGTGAGCCAAACACAAAATCGCCCTTAAAGTCAACCGTGGGGCCCGCAAATAGACGGCTTGGTCAACTATCTCGGAACCGCATGAAACTTGGGTCACAGGACCTGCGTGATACCACGAATCCAATAACACAAGTTTCGTCGCATTCCGACGAGCGTACACAAAATGGGATAATATTTTGCAAAAGTCACGATATTGGGACTTTTTACGAATACATGTTGATTCCGACGCGCACACACGTCCAAATAAGTTTCCACGAAAGTCCACACGTCAGGATATACCATACGCGCCTACGCGATGAGGCGGTCCCGTTTGGCGGGGCGTACTCCATATCACAAAATTGTAGTTTTAATAAATCAAGTTTTTGATCGTTTTGGAGGTCGAATAATTTTACGCATAGAAATTAATAAAAACTAAAAGAACAGAAAAATTCTCGGTTATATTGGGAAGAAAAACCTTTCAATTAGTTTTTGAAAATATTAAACAGGTTGGCGGCAAATTGGGTGTGAACATGGGGGTTTGGGTTGAAGTTTCTGGACTGTTTTGGTCAGTTTTTCGGTCATTTTCTGGTCGATTTTTTGACCAATCCGGGACAAAAAAACTTGTCCCGCTTGAATAAAAATCCTAGAGGGTTAGGTTGTGAACGTACACGAATAAACCGTTCACAAAAATAATCAAAATTGAGGGAGATACATCACCTTGAAGATGGGTGCTCGGGGATGTGTTTCTGCACGCGCGCGGTGTGCGGACAGACGGTGGCTGCGGTCGGCCGGCCGGGCTGCGGCGGCGCTGGTCGGCTGAGGGGGTCGACGCCCGCCGGAGGTCGTCGGGGCTGGGGTAGGATTAAGGTTTGAGAGATTAGGGTTAGGGTTTGGAAGATTATATATATATATATATATATATATATATATATATATATATAGAGAGAGAGAGAGAGAGAGAGAGAGAGAAAGAGAGAGGGAAAGGAAGGGTCTGCGGGGGGGGGGGGATTTGGGTCGTAGATGAGTAGGATTAGGGAGGGGGATTAGATTAGGGAATAGTTTGCATTGTTAGTTTTTGCTTTTTATCTTTTTATTATTAGTCTTCTTTTATTTTTTTTAATTTTAATTTTAATTTTTCTTTCCTTTTTCTTCTATTATTATTATTATCATCACTATTATTATATTATTATTATTATTATTATTATTATTATTATTATTATTATTATTATTATTATTATTATTATTACTACTACTATTATTATTATTATTACCATATATATTTACATATTTATATATATAGATGGAATTATAAAAATCCAAAAAAGGATATTCGCACACAAAATAAATTTTAGAAAATTACTTTGTAAGGTTTTAATAAAACACTACACCCAAATATTTTATGAGATATTTTGTAATTAATAATTAGATATTTATTTAGTTATAATAAATTAAATAATTATATTATCTAATTAACTAAGTAGATAATTAAATAGTTATCCACAAAATAGGTAATAGTAAATAATATGCAATCTATAAAAAAGAAATTTACCTACTTTGGCACGGAAAATTATGGAATATTAATTGTAGAAAAATTGGAATTGAAAAATAACCACAAATAAACTATATATAAATTATCTAGATATTTAACACATAATCTATGGTCATTACACTAATGTCATACTAACACCAAGTGATCGAATTCTTGTGCCACGAAAAGATTCCACAGGTAGTGTCTCCGGTGTAGGCTACTTCCTATGAAGGGCGATATAGATTTGGGGCCATTCTATATTATTAATGTCCAAACCATGGTAAAGTATCCTAATATAATCATTGGATTTTAATTATTTTAAAAAATAACCTAAAGCAAATACAATAAATACAAAATACACACAAGATACCTATTTTTGGGTGAGGGGGTTTACAATCGTAGCAAGCCGTAAAGTTGTTTGGACGTACGATGAATGATGTTACTTTCATTATAGCTCGCTGTTCTAGTTTCATTTTCTTCCGGCGCGCGTGGTTAGGGTGCTAAGTTCTGCTCAGGTGAAGGTCTGCAACCCCGGTCCTTATTTGGTTTAAGGTTTGTGATCCCGATCCAGAGTAGTTCCTATACTCTCTTGCCGCTTGTCGCCTTACTTTCATTTTTGCACTTGTTATCTTTTCTTTCTGTATTATTCTTGAGACAAGTACATTGGTAACATACAAGTCTCGATCAGCATTTTTTTTTTATGTCTCTTTCTGCTTATGTTGTGATGTGTTTGGTCTATCACCTCAAGCTCCTTTGTGGTACTTGTTGCTTGGGGTTCTGACCCTACTGGCTTTGCATGGTCAGGTTACCCCGAAGAGAACCAGGATCTACCGTACTTTCAGCAAGATGGCTCGCACTCGTAGGACTGCGGCCAACGCTCGCAAGTGGGTTTTCTTCTTTCACCCCTCGTCTTGATCACTTAATTTTGTGGTGTTTAGCAAGGAGCAGAGTTAGCTCCTTATATTTTTGAGACTACGGTCAACATGATGTATATATTAGACCAAGGCTGGTATATTTGATCATGTATATCTATAGTCTGCTAGTGCAGCATTTTGTATTCGCTAGCTTCATGATCATATGTGACATATAATTTGGGATACCTTTTTTACTTTCATGTATGAAATACTCTTGTACTTGTGTTATTGGATTGAGATAATATGATTTTTCGGCCTAGGACTAACATCATAACATGTTAGAGTTCACCAATCTATTTTCTAGACAACCTTAAAACATTGCGGCTTACTTCGATATTCTGCAAGGTGCGGTTGACAATGTCAGTCCCCGTATTTATCCAGTATTATGGGAGCGGAACGTGAAAAGGTTTTCTTCGTGGCCCTTGCAGGTCTATTTTTGAAACTTATGGGAGGTCTCATCTTGTTAGAATCTCAATCCTCAATAATCTTTGATTAAACTCCACTTGCAACATGCACCTCTCGCTTTCCTTGAACTTCAAACTTGCTTGACATGATTGTTCCATTCTCGTCCCTTGTTGATATCCTTGTGTCCTTATCTTTCAGGGACATCCTACCTGCTCCTCCTTCCGAGGGTTCTGTTGCACTGATAACTCCAGCAGATACATTAGTAGGCCAGATTCTGCCACTAAACCAAGGACAAGAGTCAGTAGATTTTTATCAGCCGGCTCCGCAGGTTCGCATATGCTCGACCAGCACAATCACCTCCACCAGTCTTGCTGGAACAGCCAGTTCAGCCTGCTCTTCCATTCATACCAGCTCAGCATGTTCAGCCAACCGAAATAATACCATCAGTTCTTTCAGTACAACCAGGACATGCAGGCTCGCAGGCCATGTTAGAGATGATCCAAACTATGATGATGGTACAACAATAATAACTACAGCAACAACAACTCCAACTTTAACAACAAGTGGTCTAACTCTACTAGCAGTTTCAGCAAGTATAAGAACAGATCAATGCTACTCTTTGCTAGGGAGTTAGAGTAGCACTCGACAACAATGGGTGTTATACTCACAATGCGGTGACCAATGTTAGTCACTTGCGCCCAACCAAGTTCCTCGGCACGGAAGATGCAGTTTCAGCAGATTCTTGGCTCCAAGACTTTGAGGCCATCCTGGATGCAACCAAGACCCCAGATGATGAGAAGTTAGCAGTCGTAAAGCTACAATATCAGATCTTGCCCGAGATTGGTGGACAACACAAGAAATGATACTTCCGAAGCCCATTGACTGGCAGACGTTCAAGGAGAGCTTCCAGTAAAAGTATTTCCACACCACCGCCAAGTTCCAACTCCAGCAGCAGTTCATCAACCTCCACCAGAACACAAGATCGGTCGACCACTATGCGACCGAGTTTTTTCGAATTATCCGATTTGCTCCTCATATGGTAGCTTTTGAGGTAGACTGAGCTAAGAGATTTGAGCAAGGGTTACCTGTAGAGCTTCAGTAGTTTACGGTGGGTCATAGTTATACCACCTACGATGCATTACTCAGGGCAGCTAGGTCCTAAGAACTTGTCGGCCAAAGATTAGTAGCAAGGACGGGAGGCCAGAAGAGGTCGCACTCATCCCTGAGAAGCACCAGTATTCAATCATCACCTCCAGCACCAGCAGTCAGAACACCTAGCCCGCCAGCACCTCCAACCTCCACAATAACCTCAGTACAATCTACCAGGCAGTCTGTATTAGCAGGATACAGCCACTGCGGCAAGCCATGGCACACCAAAGAACGATGTAGGAGGTCCAATGGCTAGTATCTCAGATATGGGGCATCCGACCACATGATTGGTTCATGCCCAATCCTGTACCCAGAGACTTTTTCAGTCCGACAGTTACCAGATCCGCCTCGGACAGCTATTGAAGGCCCGCGAGGACCAGTGTTAGCAGTTCGACCCCTAGCCCAGAGTCCTCTCCTAACGCAGACTCAGCAGTTCCAGCAGCAACGTCTGGCACAGTATGCGCAAGTCTAGCATGCCCAACCAGCAAGACAGAACCAACAACAACTCAGAGCCACGACCCCTAGACGATGGCCGGACGAAATATTTGACAACCTAGAGCAGTTGTTAGCCGAAAGCGCTACAATTGTGGGTGTTTGATAATAAACAAAAGAAATAAAACTAGGTTTATACGAAACCCTTTCTTTGGTTTACAAACAAGAAGTAAAATTAATCCTATACGAGGATGTTAAGTACAAAAAATTAATCTGGGTAAATATTGCTATAGGAGTCTGATCTGCGGTCGATCACTTTGTCCCTTGGACCACACGATGATGAAGAAGTGCTGTAGAAGAAGGAATAGCTTCAAAGATTGTAAGAGGGAGTGGATGCTCGATGCCAAAATCGTCGATTACTACTCTCTGTCTGTGCTCTTCTCTCTTCGATTTTTCGACCTTATTTTCCGACCTCTCGACCTCCATGGACGGAGGTCTCTATTTATAGAGTTTAGTGACAGTAACCGTCCAATCAGCGTAGAAGTCGAACAGTGGAGAGTGTAGCACTTTTTACGCGACGGTTATAATAACTGTCACCCGCGTATAAATGATCTTCTGAATCTGCGTGTAACGCGTGTCCCATTATGAGGTGACGCGTATAACTGCTGCGAAGATCACGGCATACAAGCCACGTAGGTAACTGCCCCTCGCGTAGAAAAGGTTGGCGTAGAAGCCAATGACTGTCACCATGGTGTAGAAGCCAAATAGTTGTCAAATTGGCGTAGAAGCCAAGTAGGCGTAGAAGCCCAGTAGGTGTAGAAGCCTGATGCTGCATGGATAGGTAGCTAGCGTAAAAGATAGCCGATCCTCCTTCCTTGACTGAGGTCTTGAGCGTATTCTGGACCAAATAGCCTTATCACGCACCAATGCAAATATAGTCTGAGTTGGCGTATTCCGAGGAGATAGCATACGGCGTACTCCTATAGCTGAAAATAGTCAGGTCAGCATATTTCAAGGAGATAGCGTACATCATACTCCTATAGCTGAAAATAGCCTGATGGAGTAATATGCAGAGATGCTGATGTGAACGTATTAGCCATAATTATGGCTCACCCAGTCTTTAAAAGTAGAACCAAATCTCGTGCATTAAATACAGAGATCTGCCCCCATCACGCGCATTAACTACAGAGACGTGCCTCGAGCTCTGTACGAAGAGCAGCTTTTGACGTGGCGGTTCGTTTTGTCTCCTGCTGAGCGTAAAAGCTCACATCTGTCTGTATAAAACTAGGCAGTGTATTCCCTTGAATGCGTAAAAGCAATTTATATTAAGAAAATGTCACTAAACGACGGTCTGAGTCTCTGTGCCGAACCATCATTACAGTCGTCGTCTGGATAGTCGTGCAGTACTCTTTGTCGGGAGTCAGGTTCACTGCATGATCTGACAGGTTCGTTCGAAGAATACGAAGAGTTTCACGTACAACTTCCCACTGCATTAAAAGCGAGCAGGTTTTACGCCAAAGTGGCGATATAACAACCATTTTACGCTGAAGCAGTCTGGAAATACTGTATTATGCGGGTTGTTCTGGAGCTATATTTTACGTTGTACTTAGCGATAAAGTTCTGCTGTACGCCGATGGCTCTGAAGTCATGTCTTACGCCACACAGCACTGAAACTCTACTTTATGCGGGTTTTATGCATATTGCGTATAACTCTGCAGCGTATTTTTCATGCTTCTACAAGACCCCCTTCAAAGTTTTCAAATTCCTCGTAATTTGAAACACTTTGAATGAAGCATGAAACGGTCAAGTCTGACTCGTTCCTCGAGGCTGATTTCTCGGCGGATTTTTGGGAGTTTGTTGGGATTTGGTGTGTTCTCCTCTGCCTATAAAAAGGCGAATGGGTTAACTTGTTTTTCCCATACTTCCTTCACCACACAGAGATGATCGCCGAACTTCGTCGGGTCGACTTGAGCAAGAATAAGATCATGTTCTTCCAGCATATAAGGAGCCGAAAAAGAAGGCGTCTTCGAGCAAATATCCTCTGCAACGATGGATCATGGAAGGATATCATAGCTTCCTTTGCTCGGGATGATCAGCAATTTCATATGGCGATTCGTCCAGGAGAGAGGAAGGGTCATATTCGACCACACAGCTTGCAAGCTGTATTTTCTCCCGTTACGGCGCTGGCCGAGGATAGGCAGTTTGGCCCTGTCTTCCAGTATTGAGTTGGGTCTGAACCCCCAACTTAATTTCTAGGGCTCTGCCTGCCATGGCGTATAGAGGATGGGCTTGAATAATTTAGACAGACCCAGTTCTGTATCCTCTCGCCAGTGATCATTTTCTTATTCATCGACTGTGAAAGTCGATAAACTGCTGTAGAAGACAGAAAAGATCTCCACCAATACGAGAACCTGACAGAACAGATTCTTGGTGTGATCCTAAATGAAAATAAGAAACCCTTTGTAGAAAAAAAGATTTCTATCATATGTAATCATGAAGATGAAAACCCTTTGTAGACTGGATTTCCATCATATGTAATCATGATTAATAAAATTGTCTTCTTTTACGCATTTGATGATTTGCCATATTTGCTGTGATGAAGTCTGAATAGTGTGCAGCTTCGACACGTCTGAATAATTTTACGCCGACTCTGATAAAAAGAGTATCTGGTCTTGTCCCTTCTTTTATGCGTAACTGAAGACGCGTAGAAAGCTGCTTAGCATTTAAGTTGGAGATCCAAACTGTCATGCTATTTTGGACAAGGAGTAGTGTAGAATTCTGAACTGTCACTTCTCTGATAAGAAGAATTCTTGTTCAGACCATCATCTTCAAGAATGATTTCCCGAAAATCCCTTGAAATAGGGCGAGAAATGGCTGTCAAAACTGACCATGCTTGAACTGTAGAGAAAAGATTCTGACTGGATTTTGGATGAACTTCCAATCGACCCAAGAAGAAGAGTCATTTTCAATGCTGAACTCTGTATGTATTGGGTACTTGGGATGTTTTGGGGCCAAGAAGGAGCATCTTCTGCGTGAACCCTTGTAATTTGCTGTCTTGAGAATTGTTCAGATATACGCATACTCTGGCCTGCGTATTTTAAGATATGCAGAAAGTCATAGATCCGTAATGTAGATGAGCATGAGATCATAGGTTTATAGCCACTCGAGCATAAAAGCTGCTGAGCATAAGAGCATCTGGGCGTAAAACCGTAGATTTATAGCCTCTGAAAAGAAAACTTCTGAGCGTGAAGTCGTAGATTTGTAGCCTCTGAGCGTAAAAAGCTTCTAAGCGTGAAATCATAGATTTGTAGCCTCTGAGCGTGAAGTTGTAGGTTTGTAGCCTCTCGAGCGTAAAAGCATCCGGGCATAAAACCATAGACTTATAGCCTCTGAGCGTAAAACCGTAGATTTGTAGCCTCTCGAGCGTAAAAGCTCCTTAGCGTAAAATCATAGATCTGCTCTGCACGAAAAAACTTTGAATCCGCTGATTGTCCGTCTTTCCTAAATGATAGGCTGACGTGGTCTCCAATCATAACCGAATATTAAATATCGAATTTGGTTAGGGATTCGAAGAGTTTATCTGAACTTTATAAATACCCCAAGGCCTTCAGAGAAGAAACTCTTCATCTGTCTTTTGCAAAAATCTTTTTTTCTTTTGAGAGCTCTTCGTCGTCTCTTTTTTTAAGAACTCTGAGTTTTAGCCATGGCACCGAAACAACCTTCCACCGCTAAGGGAAAGAAAGCTGCCTCTTCTTCTCGCTCCTCTGTTCAAGCACGAGCGACTCCCATTGGGCAAAGCGAACCTCGCTCTGAACGTAGTGTCCCACCGTCAAGGTGTGCACCAGGCGTCATAGGTAAAGCTTTTGGGACGACAAAAACAAAAAAAACCCTTCGCACACGTTGTACGTGAACGCGCTAGGTCATCTTCTGTGCTGAGAGCCTCTTTGAGGAAGATGATGCACAGAGATATTTTATCATTTACGCTAACATTTCTAATGTGTCAGCGTAAAAACTCCATATTTTCGCAGTCTGGCGTAAAAGCTTTGACTGTCGAAATTTGGCGTATACTACAAACTTTGAGTGTTACGCTCTGGATGAAAATTCCGGCGTAACAACTCAAATTTTGGCAGTCTGGCATAAAAACACAGACTGTCAGATTTTTGTGCATACTGCCAATCTTGAATTTTACGTCTCGAAAATAGGTTCCAGAGTAAAAACTCAAGTTTTTATAGTCTTGGCGTAAAAGCACAGACTGTTAATCTTTGGCGTAAGCTGCAAGACTGTAATGTCTAGTATAGAAACTAACTTGTTCTTCTTGTATTTTGTAGTTGACTTGCAAATACCTCTGTTGGCTGAGGTGATAGGTTCTGCTACTGGGATGCTGAACTCCATTTACCTGGAGGATTTGTCCCATGTGACATTGCCTATTTCGGGAACCCAGTATCCTGAAGGAAGGGGAATTCTGATATCGTCTCAAGGAGAACGAATTCTGTTGAGTATGATCAACGGGGCGCCCCTGACGTATCTAGATAGGGACAAATATATAAAACCAGCTTTCCTATTCGGGGATATGATTGATAAACAATCCCAGATGAAGCCCAAGAAGGAGAACTGGGTTTTTACTACTGAGGGCATGGTCATGTACCTACCCAGGATGCCGAGAGATTACCCTATCTCGGCATTCTTCCATGCCACGCACCCCAGGAAGATGTCGTGGACCCTGACCCCTAATCTTCACGGCCAGCCGGGGAAGATATTTTATCAGAAAGGATCAGGCCAAGGATTATTTGTGAGCCGCCCTTCAGGCCATGTCGTACCTTTCAGGGGATTATTGCCGGGCAGCATCCCGAGTGAGGACACTTCACTGCTCCAACCAGTCCAATTACCGACTTTTTGTAATGACTTCATGGGGCATGGAGGAGTATACCCCAAGGTTAATCCTCGGACCAACGGGTGGCTTACCCTTGAAAATCTTCGATGGGCTCATTTAGCTGCCTGGGCCCTGAAGTATTTTCAGACGGAGCTGGAGAGCATTGGTCTGTTCGCGGCTGTGAGTGCTACCAGTGTTGGGTTACCTCCCAACCCCAACCTATTTTTGGCTTTGATGGAGCGGTATATCTCGCTCACTGGGACTTTCGCCACTCCGCTAGGGAAGTTGGGATTGGCCCTTCACGAGATGGCAGAGATTTCAAGACTGCCAATGGGGGATACTCCTTATGAAGAGTATGTTCCTACAAACAGGGAGCTGAGGGATACAAACCCTCAAGTAGTGGCAGTATACCAGGAGCTAATGAGCCATTATCTAGCGTGCACCACCATCTACAATGAGCCTTCTGATTTGGCTCATACCAACAAATGGGCGTCCTATCTCTTCTTTCATCAAGCCAAAGATGCTAAGTCAGACAAAGTTGTGGATAGCAGGGATAAGCCTTTGAACTTTCTGAGCATGCTTAATGCTTAAATAGTCGATGATCTTATTGAAGACGCTGGGGCTTCAGATCAAGTTCTCAATGAGGGGATAGGGAGTTATCCTGCAGGCACTAAAGCCTACAGTTATATGAGGCATTGCCGCAAGCCTCTGTCAAGGGAAGCTCAACTGGTTGGCTTCCTCTCTATATGGCTACGCCGATTGGTAGTATCTGACATTGCATCTTCGGATCGCATTCATCGTAACACCTTATGGCCTGCAGTGCATTTGGTATTTGGGGCAAGACTGGGCCTGCTCCCTGCCATGGTATCCCGGATACAAGCTGGCCTGAGGGCCATTACTGATGGGTTGCTTGCAGATAAAACCCGGCATGAAAGCTTTCCCCGGGTAGAGTTACCGTTCCTATATCTGATGGGATGGTTAATTCTTCATAACCCCAGGGTTATGTCTCCCGGGTCTGCCAGTAGTTCGGAAAATAATTTCTTGTTGAATTACAAGAATTCTACTTGGAACGTGACCACTGTCGTAGACAGTCGACGAGCATTAAATTTTGCTCATAGTTGGAAGCTCTTCTGTATCGTCTCCACTCTACATATCAATCAACAGGGGACGAGACTTCAGGATTCAGGTGAAGGAAAGACCGTTCTTTCTCCTGAAGCTTTTTACTGGTTGGTCTGCATTAGACCTTCCTATTTGTTGTACAGAAGTGAAGATTATTGCTTCTTGGAGCCCTATCTGCCTAGTCGGTTCGCCAGGCAGTTTGGGTATGACCAATTGCATGTGGGAAATGCCATCACCAGCTTCAATTCCAGAGGTGGACTTATTGATGGAGCGAGAGGATGGCGATACTTCATAATGGGTTGTACTGGAGCAACCTTTACTGTGCCCGCGACTTCTCTCTCCATGAAGTTGCGCATCCTCCATTCGTACGCCCAATTTTACGTGGTCATCAATACCTTCCATCGCGATTTTGCTATGCGTGGAAGTTTTAGGATGCCCTCTCATAAGTCCGCTGGAAGAGAAGAAGTCCCATCAGTTTCCTCTGACGAAGGTGAAGACTTTGTCGATCCAGATGAGTTTTTGTTGATAGTACCGAGAGGCATAATACCTCCGCCTGAAGAGCCTCTTGTTATCCCCAGTAAGCGAAGGGCTCCTATTCTGAAAGAGACTTCCCCTCGCAAGAAAAAGAAGACTGTTAGTGGTCCTGTTAGGACTTCCAGCCATGAGGCTCCTAGGAGTGAACCTGATGTTTCCCCTGTTGGGGATGATTTTTTGACTAGAGGTCCTTCGCCTATTAGAGAGGAAACCTCCATAGTTCCGGCTAGCAGTGTCGGAGATTCTTTGCTCGAGACTGCTATCGATGCTACTGCTTCAGGTAGTGCTACGAGATCGCCTTCGAGGCTGTGCAAATTAAGGATCTCTTTATTCAGCCCAATAATGGGTCCAGCCCCTTCTTTATCTATAAGTATCTCCAGCGAGATTCCACCCGATGAACCTTGATTGGATCTGGGTGAAGACTTGGATGACTACCCTTAGACGTTTGGTGCACCCCCTTCTCCAGGTATGATAGCTCGCCTAGCATCATTAAGAAATGATTTAGCTGTACTGGCTGCAGACACGACATATATACCATCGGCCATGGGTAAATATCGTCTTTACGCCTTTTTTAAAAAAATTTAACATCATGTTGATATTAAATTTCTCTTGTCTTCTTTTCAGAGGAGAACATTTACGGGGAGGGCAACGTCGACGCAACCTTTGGCTTTGTTGCAGCTCCTGCCGATGAAACGGCGGTGCCCGACTTTAAAGAGGCAATATTTTTGGGTGCTGGCTCGCCCAATACAGTCCCGATATCTTCAGAGGAGGATGAGCCTGTCATCACGACTATGCCTCCTTTGAGTACGTCAGCCATTTCGACCATTGTTGGTGCCTCTACTTTTGTCGCGCCATCTGCTGAAGCGACGACTGTGATGACACCCTCTGTAGTCGTTCCTGGAAGGGAATTCACCGATATTGCAGTCACTTCCAGCGTCCATTCAGATCTCGCCATGATAGTTGAGCAGTATACTAGTATTTTCTATACCACTTTGAAAATGCTGATATCAATGGTGCTGGAGAAGAATCTAGGCTTCGAGGCTCTGAGGATGTCCTCCCAGGTTGCGATAGTGCCGATCAGAAATTTCAACGACGCTGGAAGAGCTGATGCACTGGAGCAAATAGTTAATGGTTTAGAACAACCTATTCACAATTATTTTAAACTATCCCAAGGCAGCATTGATGACCTGGTTCAGGCTGAGTATGACTCCATGACTACGGAACTTGTTGGGGAGATGGTAACTCTGAGCAAATCCATCGAGGCTCAGCAGCAAGAGATGAATGAAGAGCATACCGTATTGGGGTATGCCATTCCCCAGCTGGCTAAATGCGAGGCCGAATATGAGGAAGAGGCAGCGAGGGTCCGCAAATTAAAAGATGAGCTCGCTCAGGCAGAGGAGAGGGCTCTCGCTTCATCGGCAGCTCGAGATGTGTTGAAGAACCGAATGGAAGCGGCTCAGCAGAACCTGGCACGTGTGGGTATCATCCACGCAGGTTTTGTACATGCTCGGTATGAATTTTCTGCCTTGAACAATGAGGAGGCAAGGTTGGAACGGGCTCGCGCTACAGTTTTGAGCTCCAGGAATGAGAGAATGGCCTCTCTGGCGCGACAGATTCGCGACTTAACTGCTCCTCCCCAATGATGTACTTCTTTGCTTCTTTATGTAATTTGCTCTTTCTGGAGATAATAAAGAGACTTTATCTGACTTTGGTGGACCCATCATTTTTTTTGAATATAAATGATAGGTTAGGGTGAAAGTGATATCAGAGATAATATGGACGTGATATACTTTCGGTAAGCTTTAGCTGGACATATATATTTAGAGGTTATATGGACATGATAGAATATGATCCAACTAAATTTGTATCTAAAACACTATCAGAGGTAATATGGACATGAGAGGTTTTGAAGTTCCAAATTAGTTAAACATATCTATTCAGAGGTTATATGGACATGATAGAATATGATCCAACTAGTTCTTTGGACGTAGTGTTGTCAGAACGAGATCTTCACCATACTCCGTTGAGCAAAGGAGATTAAGCATAATACCTCTTCAGAAATTTGCCGTTGATAGGATCCATTAACAAGTCTCCATTAGGCTTGGCTAATCTGTAAGCGCCGTTTGAGAACGTCGTCTCGATCACATAAGGGCCTTCCCATTTGGGCTGGAATTTACCCTTACTCTTGTGAGTAATAATCATTGGCCTTTTCACAACTAGAACTAGCTCGCTAACTTTGAACACTCTTTCCTTCACTTTTTTATTAAAATCTTTGGAAATGCGCGCCTGGTAGAATACAATGTGCTGTTGAGCTAGGAGGTGTTTCTCGTCTAATCCTTCTAGCTCTTGAAGCCGTAGTCGATCATTATTTTCCTGAGTCAACTCATTAGCTAATGCTATTCTGAGTGACAGAATTTGAATTTCAATGGGGAGAACTGCTTCACTTTCGTAAACCAATGAGAATAGGGTACAATCCGTCGGTACTCGAACCGTTGTGCGGTATGCCCAGAGACATTCTCCTAGCTTCTCGTTCCAATCTCTTTTGTTCGAAGAGACGAACTTTTTTAAGAGTTTGATAATGGTTTTGTTGAAAGCTTCCGCCAGACCATTAGCAGCAGGATTATATGCCGTAGAGGCCATATTTTGTATCCAAATTTTATTGCAAAATCAATGAAATGCTTGGCTGATGAATTGAGGCCCATTATCATGAATTATCCTTCCGGGTATCCCGAAGCGATAAATGACATGATGTTTGATGAATCTGATCACGTTGGATGTTTTTACCTCAGCAAGAGGGATCGCCTCTGCCCATTTGGAGAAATAATCTGTGATGGCCAATATGAACCGATGACCTCTGGAAGAAGACGGGTGAATAGGACCAATGATATCCATACCCCATGCTTCAAAAGGCCAGGATGCAACCGTAGGATATAAATGTTTAGAAGGTTGATGTATAAAATCTGCATGAACCTGACAGGCTTTGCATTGTCTTGCATATTTTATTGCATCTGTGATCATAGTAGGCCAGTAATAGCCCATCCTCCTGATACGATCATGTAGCTTAGGACCGGATTAATGTGCTCCGCATATGCCATCGTGAGCTTCACAGATAATCCGCTGTGCATCATCATCGGAGAGACATCGTAACAGCAGTCCATCGTAGGTTCGGCAATATAGACATTGTGAAGACGCATCAAAATAGAAGCGTAATGATCGTATTTTGATGGATACTGCTTCTTTAGGATCCTCCGGTAAGATTCTGTATGCCACAAAATCTATAAAGGGACTTCTCCAGTCTCTCTTGGGAGGATCTGTGTTCACAGCGTAGCTATATTCTATGTGAAAGTTGTTTTTCACACAGAATAAATCTTGTTAAGAAGGATCACCGAATTCTGCCTTCTTATAGGAATAGCTAAATCTGCAGCTAGACTGGCTAGGGCATCAGCTTTCAGATTCTGAGATCGAGGTACATGCTCTAGGAAGAATCCTTTGAAAGATATGGCTATCACGATCGCTGCTTGGTGATAAGGAATGAGGTCTGGATTATGGGCTTCATATATTCCTCTGACTTGATTGACGATCAGCAGAGAATCACCGAAAGCTTCCAGATATTTGACGTCCAATTCTTTAGCGACTTGGAGTCCAATGAGTAGGGCATTATACTCTGCCACATTATTAGAGCAGGGTTCGCTAAGAGAATATGCTCGATAGATGACGAGTTTATCAAGAGTGACCAGGATAATTCCTACTCCTGAAACCACGTTCCCTCTGGGACCAGTCCTGGAGGCACTATTGAAGAATAGCTGCCATATTTCACTTTCCATTACGGAATTATATTCTGCAACTTCGTCGGGAATATCCTCATATAATCTGGAGGTTTCCGAAATCGGATGAGCAGCTAGGAAATCAGTCAATGCTTGGCCTTTGATGGACTTCTGAGGGACATACACCATATCATATGGTGTTAATAATATTGCCTAAGTCGCTAGTCGGAAATTAAGAACACTTAGCTTGTTCATCAATACCCGAAGATGATTGATCCTGGAGTTGATATGAATAGTCTGGCCTGTGACGTAATGTCGTGTTTTCTGAATGGCGAACATTAGGGCCAAACATTCTTTTTCCACCGGATTGTACCGGTGTTCAGCTCCGACCATCATCCTGCTTAAATAGTAGATAGCCTGTTCATGACCCTCATCGTTCTTCTGTACGAGGAGAGCTCCCAGAGAAAGATCCATTGCTCGAACATACAGCAAAAATGGTCTTCCTATGACGGGAGGCACCAGAACTGGAGGATTAGTGAGGTAGCGTTTGATATTATTAAATGCTTGCTGACAGGCTTTGTCCCATACGAAGGATACACCTTTCTTCATGAGACGAGAAAAAGGCTGACATCTTCCAGAGAGGTTGGATATGAATCTCCGGATATAAGTCAGACGACCTTGAAATCCCCTGAGTTCTCTCAGATTACGGGGTGGTCGCATTTCTAAGATGGCCTTCACTTTATCAGGGTCCACTTGAATGCCTTTAGCGGTAATGACAAATCTGAGAAATTTGCCACTGGATACACCAAGAAAAGACTTGGTAGGATTCATTTTGAGTTGGTGTTGGTGCATCAACTCAAACACTGTCTTCAAGTCTTAGATGTGATTATCCTTGATGCAGCTTTTGACAGCTATATCATCCACGTAACATTCCACTATTTTGCGTAAATGCTCGTGGAATATGTTACTCATATCTCGTTGGTATGTAGCCCCAACATTCTTCAGTCCGAAGGGCATGATCGTGTAACAATATACCCCAATGGTGTCCGAAAGGCAGTATGCTTCTCGTCTTCAGGATGCATCTTGATTTGGTTGTATCCTGAAAATCCGTCCATAAAAGATATGCGTTCAAAACCGCACGTATTATCGATCATGACGTCTGTAATGGGAAGAGGAAACTCATCCTTGGGGCAAGCTGCATTCAGATCTCGGTAATCGATGCAGACACGTACTTTCCCACTTTTCTTCATGACTGGGACAACATTGGCGACCCAGTCAGGATGTTGTTCTTCCCGGATGAACTTGCAGGCTATCAACTTCTTGATTTCAGCTTCAATGCATTCATCATATCCGGGCGGAACCGGCGTTGGTGCTGCTTTACAGGCTTCGAATTGGGCAGTATATTGAGTTTATGAGTAGCCACTTTTGGATAAAGACCTGGCATATCCTCATAATTCCACGCAAAGACGTCGATATATTCTTTTATCAGCTGGATTATTTCTTCCCTTTCTTCTTCGGAAATATTGTTACTGATAAATATCGGCTTTGGCGAAAGTTCATCCCCAACGTCAATTTGGATAACTTTATCTTCAGTGGGCGGTTCTCTCTGCTCGAACCGGAGTTCCCACTGTATATCCATTTGCTGTGCCCAAGAGTCATTCTCAAACGGTTCAAATTCTTGTTCGTCTGCTTCGAGAGAATATGTCAATACCGTATTTATTGATAATGCTCGTTCGAGATCATCATATAAGCCGGAGGACGACGAGCCATCTTGAGAAGAGGAAAAGATATCCTCATTTGACTCGGAAGTTACAAGGGAGGTGGTATACCCTAACCCAAAATGGGTTCATTGACAGTAGGGATCACCGTACAACGGTATTCGCCTGCCTTTCCCATAGTTGAGGCATGGTTCCAGTTTCAAGTCATAACCCATACTTTGTATAATCTTCAAAGCTTGCGGGCTATATCTGTGAACCTGTATTTTACCAGCATCGTCATCGGGAGAATCTTCTTGTACAGTCGGTTCATTACGCATGCGACCGAAGACTATTGGATGCTGACTGCTGCGAGTAGGCGGGACAATAAAGATAGAATCCTCATGTGGCCCATATGTCGTGATGACATTAGATGGTGATGCTACTTCCCACACATATGGATGATAGGAATCTATAGCTTTCAAGAATCTTTGTGCTATAGGTTCTATATCATTATGGGGAGAGGATTCCTGATTTAGAATTTGAGCGTCAATGTACTGGAAAAGAGGATCTTTATTATCGTCAGAAACCACATTCCTGGTTATATTTACATCAGTCGGCTGCTTGTTACGCCGGAGGTTGATGACCAAAGGTGGAGGCTTCTAGTTCAAAGTGATCACTAGATGATCACTTCCTTGTCCTGACTTGGTTTTGTTCAAGTGGATAGCCATGGGTTCCATGACTTTTGGGCGAGTAGTCCGCCCTTTCACCTTGATTGACAGGGGTTGTTCGACAGAGGGTTCTTCTGGCTTCCGGTGGGATTCCTCCTCTGTCTTGTCTGACACCTCCTTTATATAGTCTTGGGTGTACAATATGGCATCGGAGTAGTAGGATTCTACTCCTTTGAACATGTTAAGATCAAAAAACTCCGTTTATACTGTTCCTTGGGCATCTACATATTTTAAGCATTGATGTAGAGTCGAAGGAACGATGTTGTGATCGTTGATTCATGGTCTGCCTAGCAGAATATTGTTGGACACCTCTGAATCAATGACATAGCATGTAGCTACTGATCTAAGGTCGCCAATCTAGATCCTCAGACGAATCTTCCCCAATGGCTTACTTTTTCTGGCATTGAAGCCCACGATTGTAGTGGTAGTGTAAACCAATTCGCTGGCAGGAATCCTCAGTGGTCTGAGCAGACTATGCGGGATAATGTTGATCGATGATCCCGGATCTATGTGAATCCGGTCAACCTCCATGGAACCGACGTATCCGGTGTAATAGAGGGGTCTGTCATGCTTGTTATGTTTTAACAGCATGTCATCTTGAGTGAAAGTGATATTCGGGACCACCTCCATCACACTATGGCATTGAGGACACGCCACAGGTTCTTTATCAGGGGACTTAAGCTGGGTCAAGTATGCATCCGCCTGCATTAATGCTTCATTTAGGGCTTGATGAGTATCTTTAGAGAGCCTGAGTAGTTCAAAAATGGACAATCTGGCTGGTGTATTAGCCAACTGGGACAGGATTTCGAAGTTATATGGCTTCTCCAAACCTTTGTTTTGAATATTCTTCAAAGGTTTATCAAAGTGCACTTCTTTTTGCTTGCCCTTGTCCGCCGAAGTAGGTCTAGAAGGACCTGCCTCTGGTATGACAGGTTCCGGTTCTGAATGTTTGGCAGCTGAAGTGTCTGCCGTTGCTTCTTCCTGATTTCCTCCATAGTCCTTGAGGTAGGCTTTCCCTGAACGGATTCCGGTAGCCAAAACCTCTTCTTCTGATGTCGAGGATATCGCAACCATATGACATGGTCTACGCTTCAAGTTCTTTTTAGACTTAGACTTAGCAGCTTGAGTCTCTTCCTCGATCTCTGACACCAGATCTGGATGAACCCACATAATCTCGCCACGCTGGGTAGTTAGGGGTACCAGGTCATGGTTTTGACCCCTGTCAGGAGGGAGATTAATGATGTTCATCATTGTCCTGGAAATAGGTACGACCCCATCCGGAACTTCTTGAGGAGGCAGATTGCCAAATTGGAGAGAGATCATGTTGGCGGTGACCGTCTTCTCGGTATTGCGCAGAGTGATGGCCTTAGCGTCGATCAACTCCTTGATTTTCCTCTTCAGTACATAACACGCCTTTGTAGGGTGATATATGTACCTATGGAAAATGCAGTACTTGGGGTTATTGGTACTGCCGACTTCATTAGGCCGCTTTACCTCAGGAAGGATAATCTTGTCGCTTTTGACTAGACACTCGAATATGCTCGGAATATCGTCGTCGTCAAAAGAATATACTTCAATGGGCCTGGAAGTCCCAGGTTTCGTCTGTGTGGTTGCCACAGTATTTTGCCTGGATGTATTCATCGCCAGAGCTTCTTTTCCTTTGGAACCACGAGGATGGTCGCTGTTGGAGGATGACCTCTTGCCTCTATCAGAGGCAGATATCATAATTCCATTATCACGTGCCTTCCGACTGTTGTCTTCAGCGGCTACCGTTGAGATGATGAACGGGGGCCAATCATAGAACTGATATGGTCCTGTGAACACCAAGATTACCGGAAGAAGATTCTTCCTGCAAATGTCTACCAATGCCGAGTCTGGAACTCCGGGGGGCATATGCAAAGTGGCTTAACGAAAACGTTCGATGAAAGTACGAACGTTCTCTTTCTCTTTCTGCCATATCACATAGTGGGCCAAGCTCGGGCTTAGAGTCTTGAGCACCGCAATAATAGGGGTTTTATATATATATGATCAGCCTGTAGCCTGTGTGTCTCTCCCCACCCAATGTAATCACACGTCTCATGTCCATGACACGCAAGATCAAAACTAATGCAGCAAGTCATAATAAGAACTAAGAATATAAGGTCTATGTCCATCCTGCATCCTACACAGAATCACCATGAATATCTCAGGAAGATTCTGTCAAATGTATAGTGTCAAGTGTCCTGGGTATAACGTACTTGATAACACAAGTACAAAAATGTAAAGGGTCACGAATGTCCATCTCTAAATGACGTACACAACTCCGCGTACGGGGTTGGCACTCGACTATTAATCAGACGCTAAGTAAGTCACACGGTCCTAGGTTTAAGCATGTACAACAGTTTATAATTAAGTCCAAGTAATATGTATCAAAGACTGCAAGTTGGCAAGGTACACTTGTTTGGAGTTTCGGCTCCAATTGTGGCTCTGACTTCAGTGGAAATTGCAGGTACTGCTCTGGTTGCTGAAATAAAAATCACCATCAAATTCAAAAAATATCAATCAACTAGAAATGCCTGTCCTTGAGTCCAATTTGGAGACAGGGGCAAAAATAACATTTTCAGGTCAAGACGGGGTCCACAAGTGGGCCGCTTTGCACCGAAAAATGGGTCAGGGTCAAAGGTCTCCAAATCTGTCAAACTTAGTGTCAACAAGTCAGGAACGATAATTCGAACCCAACGGAACTTTCAGAATTGGATTCCGATGAGCCGATCACAAAATCGCCCATCAAGTGGAGCCTGTGGGGCCCACGATACGCAATTTTGTCAACGTTCTCAGAATCGTACTAAACTTGGGTCACAGGACCAGCGTATTGCTACGAGTCCGATGGCGCAAGTTTCGTCTCGATCCGACGTGTATACACTAAGTTACAGTGAGAACCAGAAAGGACGGATACGGGGCGTTGTCGGCGGATACGCGTTGATTCCGGTGTGCACGTACATCCAAATCAACTTCTGCGAAATTCCACACGTCCGTATCAACGACGCGCATGTATCGGTAAAGACTGCACGTGACCAAGTCGTCCCGTTTGGCGGAGCGTACTCAGTTCCGGGGTAAAATAGGGCATTGATTTTCCTATTTTTGGATCGTGGTTCGCGATCTCCACAGGACGCGATGCACCGAGCGGGTTGCACGGACACCGAGAGGGTCACGCAGGGTTCACGTCACAACTGACGGAACGAGAAACAGAGCTACGAGGAGAGAGAAAAGAATACCTGAAAAGGGCTCCAAAAACTGAGAATTCTGTGTCCTCGCGTGTCGACACGAGACACTACTGTGTCCTGGCTAGGTCTAGGGTCTGCTTCTCGGGTCGCCGGAGCTGGCCGGAGGAGGGCAGTGCGACGCTCGAAGATGCTGGGGCTGATCGGGGCAGAGCTTCGGGCGAAATCGGAGGAGAGCGGGCCGAGTGGGATAGGGAAGGTGGTGCTCTGGGTGCTAGCCGGCGAGGGGCTCGGGGAGAAGGGTGGAGACGACGGTAAGGAAGGGGGAGATGGGGCTCCGGTGGCGGAGAAGGGAGCTGGCCGGAGAGGGAGGCGAGTCCGGCGGCTAGGGCAGAGGGTTTATATATAGGGGAAGAGGGAGAGGGTGAGTCGGCCGGTGCGGGAGGGGAACCGGGGCGGTCGCCGGCGGTTACAGAGAGGGGAGCCGGAGGGTCGCCGTCGCCACGGCGTAACGGCCGGAAGCGGCGCGGGGCTGAACGGTTGGGGAAGAGAGAGGGGCTCGGCCGGGTCGGGTTGAAGCGGGTCGGGTTGTCTATTGGACCCGGATCCAACCCGCTAGGTTTGGGCCTGGTTTGGTTCGGTTGAACCTGTCCGGGTTGGTTCAGTTGGGTTGGTTTATTTGAAATAAACCGGGTTAATTAGGGTTTTAAATCGGTTTAATTATAACTTGATTTTTAGGGCTTTAAAAATACTTTCGGGGTCCAATAAATTTCCGAAAAATTACCCTATGTCTAGTTTTCCATTTTACACTAAAAAATATTATTTTCATAATATTTTAATATTAATTAATAATATTTAAAAAATATTTAATTAAAAAATACCTTAATTTTAATTCCAGAAAAATCTCAGAAAATTACAGTAAATTGGGAAAAATTCTAAATTAAAAATTCTTGAAAATCAGGGGGATTATATTTACTTCAATGAGAGAGGACATAGACATATCCATCACTCCTTCGTAGAATCGTACGAAGAACAAAGTCTTAAAATCTTTAAAGGAAGTAATACAGTTGTTCGCAAGACTACGGTACCACTGATAAGTCACTCCCGAGAGACAGCCTTTGAACACTCGAGTGAGAAGGGCACAATTCCCTTGCAATAACACCGTCATCATACTGAAGTAGTTTATGTACTGGCTCGGTGATGTCTTTCCCTCAAACAGAGCCATAGCATGTGGTTTGTATTTAGGAGGGAAAGGGATCTCATCCCAGATAGCTGGGTAAGGCTGGTTGATTCCCAATTTTATGAGCTGGTCCTTATGCTTCAAGGCATCAAATTGGGCTTTCAATTCCCGTACTACATGCATCGGATCTTCAGTCGATAGAGGGACCGCGGAGTGATGAGAGATCGGTTGTATTGTAACTCCAACAGGAAGCAATACATTCTCCGAGTTAGGAAGTGGAGGAGCTGCTGACTCTTGATTTAGAGCAGGCTCCTGGTTCCCATTGGATGGTGGTAAGTCCACCCCCACACGTATCTGAGTCAGAGGGACCGATGCTTGAGCTATAGCAGCTGTGTGTTGAGTCAGCATCATCTGGTGCATATTCTCCATCATGGACTGCATCTCTTTCAGAGATGTCTCCAATACAGCGATGCGTTGCTCAGTACTTCCTGATGGGGAAGCCTCTTCACGTTTATCTTCAATGGCATAGACTCCCATTTCTCTGGATGTCATTGAAGGGTTAATATAGGTCTCTGTAGAGATTGACTCTATACTTTCAGCATCCAATTTAGGAAACTGGCGACCCCCAGTGTCGAAATCAGAAAAATACAAAGCCGGTTGTCGTGACCTCGAACGGGTGTTTCAGAACACCCCAGCTTCAATGTTCTCAAGGAGTCTTTCGAATCTCCTTTGGCTTGGAGTTCTAGAGGGATGACGTCTTGAATTTGACCTTCCTCTAGGAATGTGTGAAGCCATGTTCACTGATGCAAATGTAGGCTCTTCTTCCTGGAAAGACGAAGAATAGTTCAACCAGTCGAAAACTGACCGTTTTGCTTCAGAACAACAATAATTAACTTCAATCTTATGACTATTACAACAGTGCTCCCTAGGGGGCTTAATAGACATGTTGGAAGATCCTCTATCTTTGCGCTTCTGCATCAGAAATTCACGCAAGTCAGGAGGATTAACAGAAGAAGAAGAAGAAGGCTTGTTCCTCCTGTTTACATCAGTTGGAATACGGATATTGGGAACCATAACTCTCCCCCTGCCACCCGTATACAGCAGTTCAGCCATATGAGTAGCAGATAATCCCCGATGAGCGTGTCTATCCGCAAACTGGGTCTTCTTTACGCTGAGGGGCTTGGCCTGGTGTAGTCTAAAATTTTGCTCAGGCTGGCGTAAAACTGAGGAAGTCCTCAATCGGCCATCAGCTTCTCGCATAATCTGGAGAGCGGACAGATTCTTCTCTTGATGGCGTAAAGGCCGAGAGGTCGGGAAATCCGCCATTTGTTTTCCCTTGCGTAGATTGCAGGGACCATCTGCTTTTCCATGGAGGGAAAATGTATTTTTACGTGCGGAGCGCGTTTGGAATTTCTGAATTGGCGCTGAGGCATTATCAGAAAATTTATCTGCCGTGTCACAGACGGAAGACTAAATTTTACACACAGGGCGCGGAGCAGACTTCTGGGTTAGCACTGTGGCATGGCCAGAAGCTTTGTCTGCCACGTCACAGACGGGAGAGAGTTTTACACGCAGAGCGTGGTGTAGACTTCTGGATTAGTACTAAGGCATTGCCAGAAGTTTTGTCTGCCACGTCACAGACGGAAGACAGAGTTTTATGCGCAGAGCGCGAAGGTTGCGAAGCTACAATCTTGTTGGTCGGAGAAACCAGAGAGTCGACAGGAATGGTAGGGATATCCGGGGCATCCACACCTTACGCAATTTCCTGTTGTCTTGGACAGAGAGGGAATGAGAGCTACCCCCTGCTCGAAGCATGTCTTCGTAGGCTGACTGGTCGAACTGGACGACCAAGGTCTTCTTCATTGATCCTACTGATACTGCATCGTGTTGAGCAATTGCTTTCTCGTCAGATGAGAAAGTAGTCCCCAGCAGAGTCGCCATCTTGTGTTTGATAATAAACGAAAGAAATAAAACTAGGTTTATACGAAACCCTTTCTTTGGTTTACAAACAAGAAGTATAACTGCTGTGAAGATCACGCATGCAAGCCACGTAGGTAACTACCCCTCGTATAGAAAAGGTTGGCGTAGAAGCCAATGACTGTCACCATAGTGTAGAAGCCAAATAGTTATCAAATTGGCGTAGAAGCCAAGTAGGCGTAGAAGCCCAGTAGGTATAGAATCCTGATGCTGCATGGATAGGTAGCTAGCGTAAAAGATAGCCGATCCTCCTTCCTTGATTGAGGTCTTGAGCATATTCTGGACCAAATAGCCTTATCACGCACCAATGCAAATATAGTCTGAGTTGGCGTATTCCGCGGAGATAGCATACGACGTACTCTTATAGCTGAAAATAGCCAGGTCGGCGTATTTCAAGGAGATAGCATACAACGTACTCCTATAGCTGAAAATAGCATGATGGCGTAATATGCAGAGATGCTGATGTTGACGTATTAGCCATAATTATGGCTCACCCAGTCTTTGAAAGTAGAACCAAATCTCGTGCATTAAATGCAGAGATTTTCCCCCATCACGCGCATTAACTACAGAGACGTGCCTCGAGCTTTGTACGAAGAGCAGCTTTTGACGTGGCGGTTTCTTTCGTCTCCTGCTGAGCGTAAATGCTCACATCTGCCTGTATAAAACTAGGCAGCATATTTCCTTGAATGCGTTAAAGGAATTTGTATCAAAAAAATATCACTAAACGGCGGTCTGGGTCTCTGTGCCGAACCATCATTACAGCCGACGTCTGGATAGTCGTGTAGTACTCTTTGTCAGGAGTCAGGTTCACTGCATGATCTGACAGGTTCGTTCGAAGAATACAAAGAGTTCCCCGTACAACTTCCCACTGCATTAAAAGCGAGCAGGTTTTACGCCAAAGTGGCGATATAACAACCTTTTTATGCTGAAGCAGTCTGGAAATGCTGCATTACGCGGGTTATTTTGGAGCTATATTTTATGATGTACTTAGCGATGAAGCTCTGCTGTACGCCGATGGCTCTGAAGTCATGTCTTACGCCACACAGCACTAAAACTCTACTTTATGCGGGTTTTATGCATATTGCGTATAACTCTGCAGCGTATTTTTCATGCTTCTACAGTGGGTAAGATTTTTGAGCTCTCTTTAGCTTATTTTATTCTTGGGTTCTTATCGAACGATCTATTCTGACGCGTTCGCAATACGATAGTCGTTTTGATCCTTTCGTTGAGAAAAATACGAGTTAATCGCCCCTGCTCTTCTATCCTTATATCTTGTGTTAGGTGATGTCTATCATGTGTCCTGACTGTGAAGGTATATCCTGAATTAGAGTCATGTCCTCGATATAGTCGCTGGTACCGACTTACCTCCAGGCTTGGCTCTTGTCCATTTGTGTGAGTCAGCATAGGCAAGCGATGATGAGTTTATATTCGAATGACTGAGGAGTATATGTATCCATATGTCTCCATTTTTCTGTGTGTTATTTTTGTGCATTTATTTATTAGTTACTTCTGCAGCTGTCTTTTCTATTGTGGTTACTTGCTTAGTGTAATCATTTGAATTATGATTTGATTTCTTGAGCTTTCTCGTGTGTTCCAGCTCGACAAGCCTTGGTGAAATTCCAATGACGTAATTTTTCTAAGGAGGGTAGAGTGTCACACCCGATTCCAGATTTAGTATTTCTTGAATTTCTAGAATTTAATTTATTTGGATAATGTATTCCTGTTGTATTTCTCATGTTGGTTCCTATCATTTTATTTATTATTTTATTTTTTATGTTGTCGAGAGAGACTACCCGAGACTAGTAGAATATCCATTGGCATTGCCATAAGACCATGTTTAGGACCTGCATGTAGAATGGACACTTGGTTTGGTTCATTTTTGGTGAACCCATGACTAAACCTCTTTTCTTTCCTCTTATTATATATATGAGCTTTTCTCTCTCTCTCCTCTCTTTTTTCTTCTTTATTTTTATTTTCTTCTTCCTCCTCTCCCTCAAGCCCCCTCTAGCCAAACCCTAGCCCTAGGAAGAAGTTGATGTGACTTGTGTCACGCCTACTGAAAGAGATCGACGATGCACGTCCCACCAATCGACAAGTTAAAGTTCAGCTCCACCTACCATCCTTAGACAGATGACCAGAAAGAGTGGGTCAACCAAATCCTCGAAGAGATGCTACGGCTCTGCGCCTTGGACTTGAAGATAAGTTGGGACATTCATCTACCGTTAGCCGAATTTGCATACAATAATACCTATCAATCCAGCATTCAAATAGCGCCGTATGAGGCGTTGTATGGGAAAAAGTGCAGATCCCTGATTTGTTGTGATAAAGTTGGTAAACGGTAAATTATTGGCCCGGAACTCATGGAGCAAACCGTCCAGAAGATCCGCTTGATCCGTGAACGGCTCAAGGTAGCACAGAGTCATCAGAAAAGCTACTCAGACATGCATCGACAATCTCTTGAGTTCTCAGTAGGCGATCGAGTATTTCTCAAAGTCTCGCCCATGCGAGGAGTTATTAGATTTGGAGCAAAAGGGAAGCTAAGTCCAAGATTCGTCGGCCCGTTCGAGATACTTAAGCGAGTCACCCCGATCGCATATCAGATTGTCCTGCCACCGTCACTATCTGAAGTGCACAATATCTTCCATGTTTCATAGCTTAAAAAGTACGTGTACAACCCGAGTCATGTGGTGGATCTTGATCAACTGGACTTAAAGGCAGACTTGACTTATGTTGAACATCCTGTGCGTATCTTGGATTAAAAGGAGAAGCTGCTTCAAAGTCGTTCAGTTCCTTTCGTGCGTGTGCTTTGGAGAAACTATTCGATCAAAGAATCAACTTGGGAGTTTGAGTCTAAGATAAAGGAAATGTTTCCTTCATTGTTTAATAGTAGTAGGTTCTATTCCTAAGTTTCGTGGACGAAACTTTCTATTAGTTGGTTAGGATGTGGTGCCCCGTTCCCCTTATTCGGCGAGCACGACAAAGAAATATAAATCAGTATCGTTCGATCAGGATAGATTGAATCAAGATTTTATCCTCGTTATGGATTTGCTTTTTTGGAATCGATTCCTATATTCAGTGGACCATGCCCCGAGGATGTACTTAGCGGCAGAGTCAAGAGGGACCTCTCCGCTGTAAGTTTTCTTGCCTAGTTTTTGCTTTCGCCTTCTTGCTTTCGTACTTTTGAGTTGGGTTTTGGATTTGCGTTTTCATGAACGATTTCGATGGATTTTATTGGTTTCGTTTGTTGAACTACATTTCATTCCGATCTTGAAAAAAGTAGAAGAGGTATTGGTTAGCTGTTCGTGGCAATGAAGGTGATCGTGCAGTATACGTCGTGCGAATGGAGTCTTTAAGCACCTCTTTCCTTTCCTTCCTCAGACCAACTTGTGAGTGACAACTTGGACCGTGAGAGATAGAGGCTCGGAGCCACCCAAGGCATGTACAACTTGCTCAATCGTGAAGTCTATAATTTTAGATTTTTAGATTTATTATTTTAAAAATATATTTAATGAAAAATGTTCTCCTTGAGTTTCTGATCATATTTAGTTCTTGGAGTTTTAGATTTTTATGTATAGAATTTTGTAGATTTGAGTTTCAAATTTAGGATTTTTATGTGTTATATGAGTTTTTTCTTGGTTTTGATCTATTAAAACTTAGTGTTTTCGAAAACTAGTGGTTCCTTATGTTAGGGCATTTTATTTCGTGCAAATTGATTTTTGTTTTATTTGATTTGGAGTTAAAATAAAGTCTTTATGAAGAAAATATATTTTTGGTTTTTGGAGCTTTCGCCATGGCTGAACCTGCTGTTGGGGAAGATGAAGTCTTCATGCGGCCAGCGGACTATGCGGCTGAGAGTGCCATGCGGCCCGTGAGGGTTATGCAGCCTGAACTCTTGCCGTATACTGACATTATTTGTCCATCTTGTTGGACGCATGACTTCTTATTTACACAAGTGTCCTTGAACACCTTGTGTTTTCACTCGCTGAACGAATGAAAATTTTTCTAATTTAAAGAGGGGTCCATACGACCAGTTAGTCCATGCGGCCAGTGAATCCTTGCGGCTAGTGGATGCATGCGGCAAGAAATTCCTGTGTGTATTTTGTGTTCCCTGTTGTTATGTTCTTTTAGTAATTCCCTTTAGTGATTATTGTTGTGTGCTTCCTTATGTCGATACAAGTTTATGATACCAGACAAGTTTTGTATGCGTGTTCATAAGACAAGTTTATGTACAAGTTCACCATCCTCACGACACCATAGAAATATTTGGGTTTAAAAATCTATTGCATTTGGCATCGGACAATCGAGTGTGAGTATTATCCAATGTATCGGGCTTTGCGAATACGATAACTCATGAAAAGCTCATATTCGAGACTCGTTATTTTAGGAAGTTCTCAAGTGTCCATGACTCGAGAACTTGAAATAATTTAGATTGATTAAACAAGATAAGATTTATCTAGAACATTGGGAGAAAAGAATATTATGTTATCGGCTACCCCTAAGGGCCCCGTTCAGCATGGACAACCCTGTTAGGCAAGGGCTCCCTGAATGACCAAGTTTATACGTGCTACGACACTTACAAGATAAGTTTATATACAAGTTTATGTTACAAGACAAGTTTATGTTATAAAGCAAGTTTATGATTGCAAGTTTGAGTTTATGTTTAGAAGTTTAATTTTTGTTTGTGGCGAGTATATAGTTATGTTATTGTATGGTTGAATGTGTATTTAAGTTTACTAGACAAGCGTACCCTTGGCCATTCGGGTTAACTTCAGTGCCGGTGGTAGCAATATTCTTAAAACATGTATTTAGTAATTAATGCCTTTGACAACCCTAGCTAGTTAATGGTAGGAAGCCGTAAAGTTGTTTGGTCATACGATGAATGATGTTACTTTCATTATAGCTCGCTCTTCTAGTTTTATTTTCTTCCTGCGCGTGGTTAGGGTGCTAAGTTCTACTCGGGTGAAGGTCTGCAACCCTGGTACTTGTTTGGTTTAAGGGTTGTTGTCCCAATCCAGAGTAGTTCCTATGATCTTTTGTCGCTCGTCGTCTTACTTTCATTTTTGCACTTGTTATCTGTTCTTCCTATATTATTCTTGAGAAAAGTACATTGGTATCGTACAAGTCTTGATTGGCATTTATTTTCTTATATGTCTCTTTCTGCTTCTGTTATGATGTGTTTGGTCTATCACCTCGAGCTCCTTTGTGGTACTTGTTTCTTGGGGTTCTGACCCCATTGGCTTGCATGTCCAGGTTATCCCGAAAAGAATCAGGATCCACCGTACTTCCAGCAAGATGGCTCGCACTCATAGGACTGCGGCCGAAGCTCGCAAGTGGGTTTTCTTCTTTTACCCCTCATCTTGATTACTTTATTTTGTGGTATTTAGCAAGGAGCATAGTTAGCTCATTATATTTTTGAGGCTATGGTCAACATGATGTATATATTAGACCATAGCTGGTATATTTGATCATGTATATTTATACTCTACTAGTGCAGCATTTTGTATTCACTAGGTTCATGATTTTATGTGACATATAATTTGGGATGCCTATTTACTTTCATGTATGATATACTCTTGTATTTGTGTTGTTGGATTGAGATAATAGGATTAGTCGGTCTTAGGAATGACGTCATAGCATGCTAGAGTTCACCAATCTATCTCCTAGACAACCTTAATACATTGTGGCTTACTTCAATATTCTGCAAGGTGCGGTTGGCCATGTCAGTCCCCGTATTTACCCAGAATTCTGGGAGCGGGGCGTGATAATATATAAAATATTTAGGAGAGATGAGTTTCAAATTCATGCCTCTCATTTAAAATCCCAAAGAAGTGAGTACTACCACTGGAGATGCCTTACTATTTTGTACTAGCTAGGACCGTACAAATTTGGGCCTAACAGAACGAACCGATCTGGCACAAACAAAATCGATCAATTTTTATTCAAACCCAATTTGCTGAGATGACATATCTGCTACAGGAAACACAATGTTCGTTATATGCCATCAACCAAATAATTATTATACATCACTTTTGTCAGGTCCCGATCTTCCGCGGTCCCGATCGTCTCCGCTAGACGTAAAATCACCATGCCACTGCTCATGTGGGACGATCGTTCTCATCAAGACGTGATGTTGTACGAGCCTGAAATTGCGCTCGCACAAGGTAACAACCTTAGTCGTCTTGGTTTTCATCAAACTGATCGAGTTTGCAGTGGAGGAGGAGAGTTATAAACAATAATCCATCTGAGTATACGAAACGATGCTCAAGGCACGAGTTTCTCTGAATATAATGATATTGTTTCATATATTATGTCCCTCTATAAAAAAGTATCTCAAAACATCTCGATACATCTCAAGGCATCGCTCATGATCTCCGGCTCATAAGGATGAGGAACTGTTATTGCTTCTTCGGATGATCCAATACTCGCGAACAAGACAGGTGGGGGGTAAATACTTTGGGGGAAGCACTGTTGAGTATAAAAATAATGAACAGAAACAACACCCACTAAAACCAACACTAAGTAAGCATGTGATAAAGTATTACATTACTAGTGATCTTTCTAGTTTTACCTAGGTTTATTTTTTGTAGTACATGATAAGAGTCCGATTATACTTCTTTGAAAAACATCTTTGAAAGACACTACTTATCATGCGAAAGAGATGACTTATCTGTATGATGGTCCCCAAGTTCCTCAGGATTAGTAGTGGTGTTATCACGGCCCATCACTGCACTAATATACGCTCATACTAGCTGCTTGGACACATGATCCAACTAAATAATGACAGGACACCCGCCCGATAACGAGGACTTCTTTGCCTCAGGGTATCCTAACTCTATCTGGCTAATAGTGGCACTAAAATGTTCTCAAATTAGCATTCGGGACTCACGGTTCAGCTCTTTACTAACAGCCATTGTCAAACCAATGCAATGCATATTACTATATCAGATAAACTCTCTAATGCATATGTTATGAATTAACAGACCATCTATCTGTTCTCTTCTATTATCTGTGCGGATAGACGACATCTCTTATTTCAGTTCAATTATTTCAAATAGTTCTATCTTTTAAAACGATAAGAAAAATATGCAAGCAATCTCTATTAAAACAGACATGGCACCGTTCTTCTATCTCTTTAACTAAGCATGCAGTTCTACTCTATCTTTAGCATACGGTAGAAACATATGAACATTCTTTTACTTTTTTTTATTAGCATGACAACGATTCGTTCAATAGCAGTGACAGTGTTCTAAGCATGAAACATTCTTTTATATAGTAGCATGGCAATGGTTCTTTTATTAGACAAGCATACAAGTTCTATAGTTAAGCATGTAGGTTCTCGTTCTATTATTCTCAAGTGAATATTATCTACTTAGCAAACAAGAATTTTAAAACTCAGATTCATTATTAAGACATGCAAGAATCATAGAATGGAGTTTTGTCCACTTACTTAGATCAGTCGTCTTCTGGTTCAACAATGAGCTTTTTAGGAAGGTTTATGGTGCCCCGTTCTCCCTTTTCGGGGAGCGCGGCTAAAAAATACTAATCTGTATCATTCGATCAGGATAGATTGAATCAAGATCTTATCCTCGTTATGGATTTGTTTCTTCAGAATTGATTCCCATATTCAATGGACCGTGCCCCAAGGATGGACTTAGCAACAGAGTCAGGAGGGACCTCTCCGCTGCAAATTTTCTTGCCTATTTTTTGCTGTCGCCTTGTTGCTTTCGTACTTTTGAGTTAGTTTTCGGATTTATATTTTCTTAAACGATTTTGATGGATTTTATTGCTTTCGTTCGTTGAACTATATTTTATTCCGATCTTAGAAAGAGATGCAAATCCTTGCTATACTGGAGTAAAAATGAGAACACATAACGATGGATTTTATTGTTGGTTTGTCAAAGACGCAACGGGGGAATGATGTCGTCTAGGTCATCATCGATCGGCTCACCAAGTCATCTCACTTTCTGCCTTTCAAAGTTACTTGGAGTGCCGACCGTCTAGCGCAGATCTACCTCAACGAGATCGTTCGACTCCACGGCGTGCCTGTATCCATTCGCTCCGATCGAGATGGACGATTCTTATCACGCTTCTGGGAAAGTCTTCAGTCAGCAATAGGGACAAAGTTAAAGTTTAACTCTGCCTACCATCCTCAGACGGACGGCCAAATAGAGCGGGTAAACCAAATCCTCGAAGATATACTACAGCTCTGCGCCTTGGACTTGAAGACAAGTTGGGACATGCATCTACCGTTAGCCGAATTTGCATACAATAATAGCTATCAATCCAGTATTCAAATGGAGCCATATGAGGCATTGCATGGGCAAAAGTGTAGATCCCATATCCTTTGGGATGAAGTTGGTGAACGACAAATTCTTGGACCGGAGCTCGTAGAACAAACCGTCGAGAAGATCAGTTTGATCCGCGAACGGCTGAAGGTAGCATAAAGCCGTCAAAAGTGTTAGTCAGATGCGCACCGTCGATCTCTTGAGTTCCTAGAAGCTGATCGAGTATTTCTCAAAGTATCGCCCATACAAGGAGTTACAAGATTTGGAGCAAAAGGGAAGCTAAGTCCAAGATTTGTTGGCCTCTTCGAGATACTTAAGCAAGTCACCCCAGTCGGATATCAGTTTCTTCTGCCACCGTCACTATCTGAAGTGCACGATATCTTTCATGTTTCACAGCTTAGGAAGTACATGTACGACCCGAGTCATGTGGTGGATCTTGATCAACTGGAGTTAAAGGCAGACTTGACGTATGTTGAACATCCTGTGCGGATCTTGGATCACAAGGAGAAGCTGCTTCGAAGTCATTCGGTTCCTCTCGTGCGCGTGCTTTGGAGAAATTATTCGGTCAAAGAATCGACTTGGAAACTTGAGTCTGAGATGAAGAAAGTTTCTTTCATTATTTCATAGTGGTAGGTTCTATTCCTAAGTTTCGTGGACAAAACTTCATATTAGTTGGTTAGGATGTGGTGCCCCGTTCCCCCTTTCGGGGAGCGCGGCTAAGAAATACTAATCGGTATCGTTCGGGCGGGATAGATTGAATCAAGATCTTACCCTAGTTATGGATTTATTTCTTCAGAATTGATTTCCATATTCAGTGGACCGTGCCCCAAGGAAGGACTTAGCGGCAGAGTCAGGAGGGACCTCTCCGCTGTAATTTTTTTTGCCTAGTTTTCGCTGTCGCCTTGTTGCTTTCGTGCTTTTGAGTTGGTTTTCGAATTTGCGTTTTCTTGAACGGTTTTGATAAATTTTATTACTTTCGTTTGTTCAACTGTATTTCATTCCGAGCTTGGAAAGAGTATAAGAGGTATTGATCATCTGTTCATGACAATGCAGGTGATCGTGTAGTAGACGTCGTGCGAGCGGAGTCTTGAAACACCTCTTTCTTTTTCTTTCTCCAATCAACTTGTGAGTGGCTATAATTCGATTCAGTTAAACCTTCTTCCAAGTCTTCATATCTAAAATATTGCTTCTAGATTGTTACGATTAAACGATAGCATAATAACTAAAAGATGTCAAGATAAAAAGAGAATAGACTTAGATTACTTGTGCTTGTCAACTAACTTGAAAATGGTTACCTTGTTGCATGCTAGTTCACTTAAATATTCTTTCATAGTGTTTCAATTCAAGTTATAATGCATACTTCTTCTATGATTGTGCTATGTATAGAACACACCTTGCAATGCAATAAACTGATCAGGTAGACTATGCAAAAAAAATATGCTATGTAACTTGTTCTTTGCACGTATCGCCTCGAATTGCTCCTTATGATAAATTTATTTAAATGTCTTATGGTCACGGATAACTTGTGTACAAGGATTTATGGTTTCTGCGGACAGTCACTGGGGCACTGGCACCGTTTCGATCCAGACGGAACTTAGTGATAGTCTCATGTTCGGACGAGATGGCATGTGACGCCTCGTATTCTTTCGTTGCACTCCATTCTCGTCCAAGACTAATTCGTCCACTATGTCATAATTTCAGTGACCCCCATGTATATTTAAATTGTGCAAGCTAACTATGTCTTCGTGGCAGGGAAGGTCATGGTAAGTATTTGTGCAGGTGGTTCAGACGGGCACGTAAAAGTCATCGAATGGTGGCATATTTATTTTTGTAAACTTCCATATCAAATGCTTGCTTGTAAAATAAACTAAGACAAGATAGAAAGACTATAAAATAACTTGCATGTTTCATATAAACAACGTGTTGATTTGTATAGGTGGGTTAGCTCGACTTCACTAGTGCATTTCGACATGCTGACCCTCGTTGAAACATATTTTCCGCACCAAGGAGATCCTGCGAGGAACTAGAGCAATTTCCCAATTCAGTCCACCTACCGGCACGTCCTAATCATGCCTTCAAGAAGCGTTTCGAAGATCCAGGAGCTCGTGCACATAACTTATGCAACTCCGTGGAAAGACGATAGCTTCGCCTGAAAGTGTCTATAGTTTTTGAAGCTTTAGTAAAATGATGTAATGTATAGGACGACTACCCTATTTTGCGTCCACTTTTATAAGCCCGTGTGGCAATTATCCGACTCGTTCAAGAGTTTATAAAAAGATGTTCATTATCAATAAAAAGACCTTTCCATATTTTAAAATTTTGTTCAATTATCTGCGTACTCTGAATATGTGCGCGTTATGTAAAATACCTTGGCCTTGTCCGTTGCGTAACTAGGCATGCATGGCGTCACGTCCGGGGGACGACTATCGATTCTACGAAATTGGGGCGTGACAAGGTTTCTTTTTTTGAGTCAGTAAACTGATATCTCTTGTACATCGTGTCATAGCGTAGCAGGATACTACAACTTTTTCCTATTTTTTAGGAGTATATCAGAATTTAAAATTATGTATTTTTATACAGAAAAATAAAATTATATTTAAGTTATGTATTAGAATAAAGTTTTATTTGGTTTTGTATCCGTTGGATAGATAGGATTGGCTCGACTGGGTGTTCTTAATAATCGAACAATTTTGTTTGGTCAATGGATTGATAATATCAAAAATTGATGAAACCGAATCAGATCGTCCTATTACTAAAAACTTAAGTAGGGCTAACCAAACACAATTTTGATCTAGTTTTGTTGGCTTTAGAGAACTCTTATACAAACGTTTTATTATACAAGCTACAATGTTACCAAAAGGCCAGACTCATGGCACGATGGTAACAATCTTATACTGGTATTCATTCCCTAGCCCTTGGATCATGATCGATGTTCTTATGTATTATGTTGGTCATTGGTGTTGTCTTTATGGAATGATTCATGACTAATCAACAAGTGGCAAAGGAATGCTAAAAATATTTAAATTTTTGTTGAATTTATAGTTGTAATATTGAAGCTAATTAGGGCATTTTTTTTGTTACCCCCATTACTAATTACTAATTAGTATTCACCACCATTTTTTTTATTTGTGTTACCCCCAATTATGCAAAAAAAGAAAAATTTGGAGAGGGAGGGTGTAAGTATAATTACCATTAACAAAATATGATAGCACGGGGGGTATTAAGGGTAATTAAAAAAAATGGGGGTAGTGGAGTAGCTATTAGGAAGGAGGGTAATAACAATTAATTCTATATTCAAATACAAAATCGATTAGAGCAGAGCCAAACCGAACTAAGTCAATTGGTTTAAAAATCAAAACCAATCAATTGGATGGTTTAATTTGACTGTCATTGTTTCATAACCGATTTACTTTAGTTTGATTGTGGTTGTGACCAGACAACCGATCGATGAACAATCCTAATTGTACGTTGTGAGGCCAAACTAATATATATTTTAAAAGTACAAATTTTTTTAGGCTAAATTACAACTTGATACCCTCAACTATTCTAAATGTTCAACCTGATAGCCTGAACTTTGATAGGTGTCAACTTGCACCATAATTTTTTTCTTTTAAAATATACCCCCCTCTCTCTCTATCTTCCCCCCTCCTATCTCCGGCGAACCACTCCCCTTCTCATCTCTCCGACGAGCCCCCCTCCTCCGCCGCTCTCGCGCCCAATCGCGAACCCCAGCCTCATCGCCCATCGCCGACACCCCGCCCGTGTCCCCGCAACACCCTAGCCCCCGCGTCCCTCCAGCTGCCGCTTGCTGCTGAGGGAGAGGGGGGGGTGGTTCGGGAGGGGGGTGTTCGCCGGAGAGTGGGAGGGGAGGGGCAGGGGTATTTTAGATTTTTTTTTCTTCCATGGTACGAGTTAAAAAAATTCAATAGTTAAGGGTATTTAGTTAGTACCTATAAAAGATAAATGGTGTAAGTTGAACATTTGACATAGTTGAGGGTATCAAGTTGCAATTTAGCCATTTTTTTAATATACTAATCGACAATTTTAATAATTTTGGGGGATAATTTTAATAATTTAGGAAAGAAATTTTCACAAGATTTTGATGTTGACCCATTATTATTTTCCATAGTTTCTAACTTGCTAGCTTGAATTTTTAAAAGAATTTCATAGAACTCCATTTAGGATGATTAACAAAACAGAAAATTTTGTAGGACGAAAGACACTTTGACGAAATAGGAGAAAACTAAAGAAGTTTTAAAAAATTCCAAAACCAAAAAAAATTCGCCAGATAGTCTGGCAGAAATGGTACATTATTGTTTTTTTCTCCTGGTTTGGTTTTGTTTTAGATTAGTTAGTTTTTTTAGTTTGCTTGGTTGAGATTGAGTTTCTCAAAGATTTAGTTTTTCTTTAACTTTTATATGTATAATTCTTTTAAATCAAATAAATTTTGTGTATGAATAATAATAAATTATCTATTAGTGATATCACAAAAAATATAGTATGGATAATACTAAATATAAAATACTTATTTAAAATTTTAAATCCAAATTTTTTAAATAATACTCAAAAATTCAAATAAATAGTGATATGTATTAATTTTCTCCCAAAAACTTGTTGGGTATTATATTTTTGATGACAACTGATATAATATTATCTATTTGTTAAATAAATAAATAAATAAATAAATATATATATATATATATATATATATATATATATATATATATATATATATATATATATATATATATATATATATATATATATATATATATTGTTGTTTGTTGAGAGTTTTTGGGATGGCTATAATCTAAATAGCTATCTATTATCATCAATAATATCTATTTATTTGATTTCTCTTTGAATAGTAAACTATCTATAAAATTCAAATGACAAATTATCTATAAATTATTTAAACCAAAAGTTGGTTTAAATAATTTAACTTGCAAACCCAGCTGCACCAGTAAGCATTAAACCCAACTGAATCTGCAAGCATTAAACCTCCAACCTGCCAACCGAACTAAACCTACAAACATTAAAACCCAATGAAAAAACCTCAAAAAAAAAAATCCAAATGGACTATTCATGAGAGACTATTTGGCGAAAATTGAACAACGCTTGAGTGACCGACGGAATGCTTCTTGAATTCAAAATTTTCCTAACTTCTACCTTTTAAGGATATTTCTTTAAAAGTGTTATAACGTGGGTTACTAAAGGGTTGGACTCCCACTTTATTTTTAGTCCCACATTTGTTAGAGATTAGTATTACACCTACATTGAGTTGTATAAATAATATATTTGCCTCCCACTACGTGATTACACGAATAAGAGATCTTCATTCCTATTTTATTCTTCCTTCTTCTACGTTTATTCTAACACATTATTGGCACAAAGCTCTAACGGGAGACAATAAGCGATAGCATTTCAGTGAAGCCGCCATTTGCAGATTCTCCACTTCGATAATAGCACTCCGATGTTAATCGCATATAGATCTCTCGGAGAGAACGCTGGAGTTATTCTTTATTTATTTCTTTCTTCTATATATGTTAATATATTCAGATCAAAACCATCAGAGATCTGATGACCATGAACATGAATTGTTTGGTCTATATATATAAGACTTCTAGAACATCATTGTTCGAAGCATACCATATGTAGTATTTTTGAAAGACTTCTTGAACATAATCATTGTTCGAAGCATACCATGAACATCTAGTGTTTGGTATTTACCTACGACTTCTGGAACATCATTGTTCGAAGCATACCTTGAACATGATTTATTTGGTATAAATAGACTTCTGAAACATTATTGTTTGATGCATACACCTTGAACATGAATTGTTTGGTGATTTACCAAGTACTTATGTTAACTTGTTATTATTAATCTTATACAGCAATATGTCGAGCATCACAAAGCATGATTTAAAGCCTCTAAACTTAGAAGGCCAGAACTTTCTCAACTGGAGATTGGATGATGAATTGCACATTCAAGCCAAAAGCTTAAGTGACACAATTGTGGCTAATAAGTCAATATCTGCACAAGATAAAGCTAAGGATTTAATTTTCCTAAGACATAATATTCATGATGATCTCAAGGCTGAGTAATTAATAGTCAAGGACCCCTTGGTGCTATGGAATTCTCTAGCTGAGAGATATGATCACCAGAAAATGGTTATACTACCAGGTACACTCCATGAATGACTCAATCTACGTTTCCAAGATTATAAGACAGTTGCAGCCTATAATTCAACTATGTTTAGGATTACTTCACAATTGAAGTTATGTGGTGAAGAAGTGACAGAGCATTCCATGCTAGAGAAAATATTTACCACATTTTATGCGACTAATATGACCCTACAACATACGTATAAGATAAAAAAATTTAAAAAGTATTCCGAACTCATTGCTGTCATACTCGTGGCCGAGAAAAATAATGAGTTATTAATCAAAAACCACACTAGTAGACCAAATGGGTCTACACCAATTTCAGCTGAAGTAAATGCGACTAGTACTCGAAAAAATATGACCAATTAAGGGGTCGAGGAAATCACAGAGGTAGAGGGCATGAATGCCATGGAAGTCGAATAAATGGCTAAAATTTGGGTCCAAGGAATGATACACTATTCAAAAATAAGGGATTTAATCCTCGAAGAAATAATGCCCAAATTCCCAATCCAACTGCTCTAACTGAGATTTGCAAACGTTGTGGAAGAGCTGGTCATTGGATGCGAAACTGTCGAACCTCACAAAAGAAAGTGGACGAGTATGAAGCCTCAAAGGGAGTGGAGACTAATCTCATGGAGGGTACAACACAAATATATTTTAATAATTTCTTCCAAGATAAGGATGGAAACGCAATTTCAGAAGACCAGTTCAACGCCATGATAGGCGAAGTCAATGAATAGTTATTGTATGCTTATCTAAGTTTATTTACTTTTTACTTTGAATAAATTGGTCATTATATGATCAATAGTCTAGGTAGTTTAATTTTTTTGAAGCAGTTTTATTTATATTTAGATCAAGTTATAATAATTGGCAATATGCCAAGTTTAACCATTTAGTAACATATTAATATATTATTAATTTTTATTTTTGAAAGGTATGGACAATGATGATGGTATATGCTTGATAGATAGTGCAACAACTCATACTATATTAAAAACTAGAATTTTTTTACAATATATGCCCCAAACACTGCCAAGGTGACCACCATTGTTGGACCCGTACAGATTATAGAAGGTTATAGTAAGGCCGAAGTTGTGTTGCCAAATGGAACACACTTAGTCATTCAAAATACATTATTCTCTAGTAGATATAACAGAAATCTACTCATCTTAACGGGTTTCATGTTGAAACCATGAACGATGATAGCAAAGAGTATCTTTATATCACCTCTAATATTGGAAGCAATAAGCTCACATTAGAAAAGTGCAAGTTAATCTCCTCGGGGCTATATCAAACTACTTTGAAGGTAGTAGAATCTCACCCCATCACTAGCAAAAGGCTAAAGGATCCATAAAATCTAATCCTTTGACATGAAAGATTGGGTCATCCAGGATCGACTATGTTGAGAAAGGTCATTAACAATACCGATGGGCATAATTTATCAAACCAAAGTCTTTCCTTTCCTACTGAACATTTGTGTGTAGCTTGTTCACAGGGTAAACTCATTACAAGATCTTCACTTCTCAAAATAGCTTCTGAATCACCACCATTCCTTCATAGAATACAAGGTGATATTTGCGAACCAATTGATCCTGCTAGCGGACATTTCAGATATTTTATGGTTTTAATAGATACTTCTAGTCGATGGTCAAATATTTCCTTACTCTCATCTAGAAAATTTGCCTTCTCTAATCTACTTTCTCAGTTGATTAAGCTTAAGACTCATTTTTTCTGACCAACATGTTAGAACAATTGGACTTGATAATGCAGCTGAGTTCACTTTCCGTACTTTTGATGATTATTGTGCTTCTGTAGGAATAGAAGCTGAACATTTTTTCCCTCATGTTCATACCCAAAATGGTTTAGCGGAGTCCTTGATTAAGTATTTTTAGCACATAGCAAGGCCTTTACTCATGCAATCAAACTTACCCGTTTCAGCTTGGGGATATGCCATATTACATGCTGCTAAATTGATCATTGTTAGGCCAACTGCATATCATGAATTTTTACCATCACAACTTATGACAGGCCATCAACCTAACATCTCTCATTTGCGTAAATTTTGTTGTGCTGTTTATGTCCTATTCCCCCTCCTCAGTGCTCTAAAATGGGACCTTAGTGCCATTTAGAAATTTATAGTGGTTTTGATTTGCCCTCAATCATTAGATATTTGGAACCTTTAACTGGTGATATTTTTACTGCTAGAATCACAGACTACCATTTTGATGAGACTAAATTCCAACCGTTAGGGGAGATAAGAAAGAAAAGAATGTTCTTACAGAACCATTCTCCATAAATAAACGTCATAAATTATTGTGGGATAATCCCACTTTGTCTCATCTAGATCCTCGTACTAATCAATGTGAAACTAAGGTACGAAGGATATTGCATCTATAGGAGATTGCAAATCAAATGCCAGATGCATTTACTGATGCAACTAAAGTGATTAATTCACATGTGTCCGCTGCAAATGCGTCAGCTCGAATTGATATCCCTGTAGAAAAAAATAGCAGAGTGGGTAATGAATCTACTATACGCCAGAAGCGTGGTAGACCTATAGGTTCGAAGGACAGTCCCCAGAAAGAGAAAATTCCCAAGTAACGCTCTTAAGGAGGTTACACATAACGCTCAAGAAGAGGTTATGAATGATAGATCCATACTCTCTGAAAACTAGAAAAGATTATTGTCTTAGAAAAGATACAAGTCCAAGAGGAGACTCAGGTATCTGAAAGCAAAGAGATCTCTATATTTTATACATATACAAGAGATGTATGGAATCGCAAAGATATAATAGATAAGATATTCTCATTCTCAGTAGCTATTGAAATATCTAAGGGCATTGATGACACTGAACCACGTAGCATCGTTGAATGTCGACAAAGAAAAGATTGGCTAAAATAGAAGGATACTTTTCAAGCAGAATTGGATTCCCTTAATAAACGTGGAGTGTTCGGACCTATAGTACAAACACCAAAAGACGTCAGACCGGTAGGTTACAAGTGGGTATTTGTGAGAAAGCAAAATAAAAAGAATAAAATTATTCGATTTAAGGTACGATTAGTGGCACAAGAGTTTTCTCAGAGACCCGAGATTGATTACGAAGAGACATATTCTCCCGTAATGGATGCAACAACGTTCCGTTATTTGATAAGTCTGACAGTTGAGAAAAAGTTGGACATGGGACTTATGGACGTTGTAACAGCCTATCTATATGGTAATTTAGATAGAGATATCTATATGAAAATGTCAGAAGGATTTAACCTACCCAGCTCAAAAGCTAATAACATGCATTCCATAAAGCTAAGACGTTCATTATACGGTTTAAAATAATCTGGAAGTATGTGGTACACCCGTCTTAGTAAATATATGAAAAGGAAGGGATATGAGAATAATCCTATATGCCCGTGTATTCATAGAGAAATCTAAGGAGAGTTTCGCTATAGTAACAGTATATATCGATAACATAAACTTGATTGGGACAAGACATAAAATCAATGAGACTACAAACTATATAAAAAAGGAGTTCGAGATAAAAGATCTCGGAGACACGAAATATTGTCTCAGATTACTAATTGATCTTTGCACTAATATAATTTTAGTGCATCAATCCAAATACATAAAAAAAAAATATTAAAACAGTTTAATATGAGTAAAGCTCATCCCCTTAGCACTCCAATGGTTGTTCGATCTTTAGATATCAATAAAGACCAATATTGTCCTAAGGACGACAATGAAATGATGCTAAGACCCAAAGTACCATACCTTAGTGCCATTGGGGCATTAATATATCTATCCCAATGTACAGGCCAAACATATCATCCTCTGTCAATCTGTTGGCTAGATATAGCTCGACGCCAACTCGCAGACATTGGAATGACATTAAATATGTGATGAGATATCTTCATGGAACTACCGACATAGGATTATTTTATATTTGTGGTTTATTTGACACCACAAATCTAGTTGGCTTTGCAGATTTAGGTTATTTATCTGATCTCCATAAAGGTCGTTCGCAAACTGGATATGTGTTTCTTAATAGCAATACAGTTATTTTTTGGCATTCAACAAAACATACAATGGTTGCTAGCTCCTCAAATCACTCAGAAATATTGGCTCTCCATGAAGCAAGCAGAGAATGTATTTGGTTGAGCTCATTGATTCAACACATTCATAGCTTCTGTCACCTTTCCTCTACCACATATACTCTAACTGTTATTTATAAGGATAATGTAGCATGTAATGCACAAATTCAAGGTTGATTCATTAAAGGAGACAGGACCAAGCATATCTCACCGAAGTTTTTCTATACTCATGAGTTTCAAAAGAACTTTGATATTGATGTCCAACAAGTTTGCTCAACTAATAATCTTGCAGACTTGTTCACCAAATCGTTACCAAAGTCAACTTTTCAGAAACTAGTTCATGGAATTGGAATGCCACATCTTCATCAGCTGACTGTTTAGGATCAACATCATCAAGAGGAGTGATTGTTTTCAGGGGAAGATACATTTTGTATGGACTATAATACGTTGTACTCTTTTTTCGTAGTCATGGATTTTTTTTCATTAGGTTTTTCCTGGCAAAGTTTTAATGAGGCAACATTAAGCGTGTCCAAACCTATATAAGTCATCCTAAAGATTGTACTCTTTTCTTTGGCACAGGTTTTGTCTTAATAGATTTTTTTGGCAAAGTTTTAACGAGGCAATAGGCTTAGAGATGGTGGTCATCCAAAGGGGGAGTGTTATAACGTGGGTTACTAAAGGGATGGATTTTCACTTTGGTTTTAGTCCCACTTTGGTTAGAGATTGTAACGCCCCAGTCCCAAAATACGTAGGACTAGGAATACATAACATGCCAGCTATGCATTCGACCAAACTCTGGTCCGACTCGAATACGTATAAGCTGTATAATAAGGGTAACTATCTAAGAATACTAAAAATATCTATGTCTCAATCCACATAAAGAACAAAATGTCAAGAATGAACTACATGTGCTAAAGTCGGCCGCATAGTAACACATAAGCTCGAATAGACTCGAGAAAGGAATATGAGTCTATAAAACTAGGCTACATCAGCAGATGAATAAACAATATGAATAATAACCATAACTCCGGAAGAAATAATATAAGTACCTGGCACCAATGCTTGCAAGATAAAGCCACACACATCAGCAACTCCAAGCAGGCTCCACAACGGTCTATGCTGCAAAACTGGCAAGGGACCAGGTCCTCAGAGGGACGTAACCAGGTATAAGAAACATCATGCCAAAGTAAAACACTATAATGCCACATACTCAAGGGTAAACTATTGTAACCATCTAAGTGATATGCACGTGAGGACATCACTCGTTCTCAGGCTAAAACTACTATAGGCTTTGTGTCAGGGAGCACATAGCAGCAAGTAATATCTCGAAGGGCCAGTAAATGTGCCAAAGATTCTGAGACAAAGTCTAAGGCACCTCCAGTAATATATATATATATATATATATATATATATATATATATATATATATATATATATATATAAACATAATCAGCCTGTAGTATGGTGTGTCTTTTTCCACCCAATGTAACCTCATATCTTATGTCCATGATGTCTCATATCCATAACACGTAAGTTCATGACCTCTAGCTAGTACAACGAGTCATAATGATATCTATGTATATGCAAGTCTCATATCACGAATCTTGTAAGCCTATACAGAATTACCATGAATTATTCAAGAAAAATTATGTCACATGAAATAGTGTCAAGTGTTCTATGGTATGACATACTTGGTAAAGCAAGCACGTAAAAATATAAGGTCGTAGAATCAACTCTTTAAGTGACGTTATACGACTCCGCGTACGGCGTCGACACCCAAATTTTGTTCAGACGCTAATCAACGTCTCACGGTCCTAGGTTGAACAGGTATATCACAGAAGTATATAAAAGAATACAAGCAAATAATATTACAGGATTTATTGCAAGTTGGCAAGGTACACTTGCTTGGGTTCTGAACTCCGTAAGTTGCTCCTGTAAAAGTGAAATATCCAAGTACGCCTTTAGATGCTGAAATAAACATCACCATTGCTCTCAGAATACTTGAAATATCTAGGATTGACTACCCATAAATTCAATTTGGACACAGGGGCAGAATTGACAGTTTCGGATCAAAGCAGGGTCCACATGTGCCCCACTTCACACCAAAAAATATGCCAAAGATAAAGTTCTTCAAATTCATCAAACTTAGTGTTTATAAGTCTAGAACGATGGTACGGACCCAATGGAACATCCAGAACTAAATTTGGATGAGCCGGTCACGAAATTACCCGTCTAGTGGAACTGTGGGGCCCACGAAATGGTATTTCATTAACGTTCTCAGAATTGAACCAAACTTGGGTCACAGGACCAGTGTAATGCTGCGAAAATGACAGCATAAGTTTTATTGAGAAACGACAAGCATACACGAAGTTATGACGAGTGTCAGAACAGGCCGATACGGAGCTTTTCGACGGATACGCGTTAATTTCGGTGTGCACGCACAGCCAAATCAACTTTCGCAAAATCTCACATGTCCGCATTGTCGATACGCTCCTTTTGGTTTAATTTGCACACGACAAAGTTGCCTCGTTTAGCAGGCCGCACCCGTATCGAGAAAATTTGGGTTTAAGAAACCAAGTTTTTTGACGAATTTCAACAGTAAATAAATCACCGCATATTCAACAATAAAATAAACTAATTGAAGAGATTAAAACTCGGTTATGTGATCTAATTTACTATTCAAGTAGAATTTTAACATCGCGTGCCGTTATGAAGATAACGAGACTAAAACTCGCACACCTGGGACAGTTTTTGTTCTTAAGAACTGGGTTATTTTTTCCTATTTTGTGTCATAATTTGCGATTAATACAGGACACGAAAAGCTAAACTATTTAAACATGGTTCACGGGGGTCATGTGATCTTCACATAGGATTCGATGGGTCGCTGTTTGGATTACTATGCAGGAAGATACAGGAACGAGAAGTAGAGTACCTCATATGTGTTTGTAAACCCCCTCGATTTATTCTGTAGATAGTTAGAGTGGATTTGGAAAAAATTTGGTAGCAGATGTCGAGGTTTAGAGTAGAGATAATTTATCTGGTATTTAATTCAATTAATTAAAACCCTTGGTGCGCCCTATCATTTTCTAATTTTTCGGAGCCCAATATCAGCCCATAAATTCCGTTCAATTATTGTACTTTCGACTCGACCCGCCAAGTTAGGCACTGGACTTTTCTGTCTTTTAAAATTAATTTTTGTGTGCTCTAAATTAATTGCGCAACATCCCGAAATCGTAACACATATTTAATTCCGTGTCGGACACCTGTGTCGTTACCCTAAATTTTGAGATACCAACTTAACCCGTTGAGCCGGACTAACTAAAGGGTCCAAGACTGACTCCAAGCCCCCACCATTTTTGGCCTTTGCGTCATTTCCGGATTTTGACCCCAAGTGCCCCAATTAAATTAAATTCGCGGGACACTTTATTTCTATTTAAATCGGGGATACCAACTTTGTAAATCCCAATTTTAATCCTAAATTAATTCTAATACCTTTCTAATTAGACCCGTGCCTAACGCACAACACCCTTTCGCCATAAAAATTACTAAACATATTTTTCTCCACAATTTTTGTGTCATTTTATGTGTCCATACAATTTCTCGAATTTATGGGGCTAAGTTGCAATTATTAAATTATGTGGCACCACCCTATTGGCCATGAACAAATGAGAGGGTCCCAAAATGGGGTCCCATTCTCACCCATCCATTCACCCTCATGAAGAAACCCTCTCCTCTTCATGATCAATCTCAACCATCCATTTTGAATAGGATGATCTCACCCATCCATCCCCTTTCACCAACCCCTATAAAGTACCTCCTCACCCCACCCTCAACACAAGAACCAACCGGCCCTAATCCCAAGAGAAAACTCCTCTCTCTCTCCTCACTCCTTCATTAATTTCTTCCCATGCAAACTTCTTCTTCCTCCTCCCTCCATTATATTTCTCTTCTCCTTCTCCCTTAGTCTCTTCTTCCTCTTGAAGAGTATCAACCAACCCTACTCCGGCCTTACTCCGGCCATCGCCCCGCTGTCGTCGCAGCGTGCGTCCCGCGCTGTCGCCCGCTCCTGTGCGTCCCCGCCGCCGGATGCCGATCCCCCGCTGAAGCATCCCGCTGGCGCTGTGGATCTTCCCCCACTGTGCTCCCCCGGCCGACCGAACTGAGGAGTTTCCACTGAACTGAGCAGCCCCCGACCCTTATAAACTGTGTTTCCCGACCGCCCGTGGAGCAGCATCCCGTGACCGTCCGGTCTGTGCACTCCGGACCCGACCGCTGTGCAGCTCCGGCTGGCCCGACTCCACTGCACGGCTCCCCACTACGGCCTAATACCAGCAGCTCCTCCTCCTCCCCGACTGATCCTTCCGGCCATCTCCTACCACCACTACCACCATCAGTTTACTACTACCACCACCACCAGTTTACTACCGGCCGACCACCCCCACTACCACCTCCGGACACGCTCTGGCCAGCCATCAACCTCGCCGCGACAAGGTCGACTCCCTCTCTTTTATTTTTTAGATTTCAGAATTCCTATCATTTGTTAAATAGGATTTAAATCAATCAAGAATGGGCGAATGCTAGCTAGGGTTGTAGTTTTATAGTGTGGATGTATATGGTTAGGGGGAAGAGTACTTAATATGTGATTAGGGTTAAGTATAGATGATTATTAATTGTTTTGTGTTGATGTTTATATTTGCTATGCTAGCTAGGGTTGTTGGATTACTTATGAGGGTGGCTAGTGTATTGTGGTAAATAAAATATATGGTTGTGGAATATATATAGGTTATGAAATGAAGATTATATATGAACATGAATGAGGACTATGTTAACAATGATTAAAATGTTTTAGAGTCTAAGTAGTTTAGTGTTGTGACCTTGTAACTTATGTATTATGAAGTTGGATTGGGATATGATACTTGGGTGGAAAATTAGGGTTGGCTTCTACATAAATTATCAAGATTAAAAATATGTGCTCAAGGAGAATAGAGTTATGACCTTGGAGCCAACTAATCGAAAAGTATCGTACATGGTGGAAATGTTAGTTTATTTTCGGAGAATTAAAATCGAGGAGGGTGTACCGTTGATTAGCTGATTTAACCATCGTACCGATAGTTAACTATAGTCAACCCCCTAGTGACTTGTCCCTGTGAGTCGTAGCTGTGACTGAGTTTAGGTGTGGATGTGTGTAGCACCCCTGTCTGTCATAAGTAGATTATTGATTTTGATTTGTATCTCTTTACTAGGTACTGCATGACCTGAGGACTTGGACGCAGTACCAGATCCCCGTCATCAGCAGGTGCACGCAGGCAAGTGTACCTTGCCACCCTGTATTTCAGTTTACAGATACTTTTGTTCTTTATGTACTCGTGCGCATTTTTATGTTGACATTCGATACTCCGTGTCCGGTTCACAACCGGGTATTGACTTTCGACACAACGTCTTAGTATATTTGCTAGATGCTTTACAGCACCTCGATGCACGTACCTGAGTACATCGATACCCCAGGACACACTCATACACTGTGATCGTGCCAGATTCCTGTTTCCTGATATTGACATCATGACCAGAGACTGGGACGACCTTAGGGTCGCGTCTGTTGAGTTAATTCTGTGTGTCGAGACTTTAGCTAGAGGTTCAGGTTCAACGTACAATCATTGACCGCTTGGGAAGAGGAAGACAGTTACTAGACGTTTGGGCTACTCTACACGCGCTTTTATATATGTAGTATTTTGTAGTGATACTTGTATCTAGTGTAGCTGTTTCACCCGTGTGACTCTTTGCCCGGAGCTGCGGTACGTGCCGTGTATTTTCGTGTCCGGAGCTACGATTTTATTTTGGACGGCCCACGCGTCGAACATTGTCTTTAAACAGTGTCACACTAGTTTGGTTATGTTAGTTTACCCTGTTGTTGCACTTGTACTATCTGTTTACTTGGCATGTTATTTTTCTGTACCTTGTTACGTCCCTCTGAGGACCTGGTTCCCTTCCAGGTATAGGCCACGAGGATTAACCAGAGGAGTACGGACCGGGCATCTATCCAGCAGCTGTACTTACTGCCGAGGACGAGGTCATTCCTGAGGACTTCGCCTGATCGCTGGTAGTGACTCTTTCCTTGGGGCGGTATCTTTACCTAGTTACCTGCTGCCGTCCCAAGTTATCTTATTGCTTACTTTCATTCCAGTATATTTGTACTAGCGGGTTTGTCCCCGTGTGACTACTCTAGTATTTGTACTTGATACTTATTTGGATATTTCCTTCCTGCACATTAGTCGTTGTATTTACTTCTATTGTGTTCTTATATTGCTGCCTGTGGATGAGATTTAGATTGAGTATACTTGTGTTATGTGTTGGGTTATTCCTTGTACTTCACAGCTTAAGTGTACTCCGACGGGCCCATTAGATTGGAAAGCCCGTCGAAGTACACTGCTGGCCATTGCCACGTATCTCAGTTCCTTATCCATGGAACCAGGGCGTGACAGTGTTGCTGATCGTGAATTGGGCGGCCTTCTCTCGACGGCTTGCGACGGAGGTCCGACGGTCGACGTCAGCGGTGGCTCATCTGGAATGGAAGGAGATATGATGGTGGTTATTGTCGGCTATATTGGGGTTTATATAGGGTGGAGGGGGGAGGTTACAGGGAGATGAAGAGAGGGGGTCGAGGAGTTTCATGGAGGGGAAGGGATCGGTCGGGGGGTTACTGTAGCAGGGTCGGGGCTGAGGTGTGTGTCTGAATCGGGTTTGTGGGCTAACGGGTTCGGGTTTAGGGTCAGGTCTAGGGTTTAGGGTCCGGTTTGGGTTTAAGTATGGTTTGGTTTGGTTTGGTTTGGTTTGGGTTGGTTTGGTTTGGGTTTGTTTAATTATAAATAACCAAATATGTGTATATGCATATATAGCCATCTAAAAATAGTTTTGGACTTCAATGAAATCCTGAAAAATTCTACAATACTCTAATAATAGTTGTACACCAAAAAATATATTTTTTGTGCAATAATAGTAATTAATTAAATATGAAAAAAATATCAATCTATGAATTAACATTTATTATAATTAACTAAAAATTACAGAAAATTCTCCCTTAATCTCAGTAATTACATAATACCAATTTTAAATAAATTTAAAATTTAATTCTAAAAATCAGGGGGTTTACAATCTACCCAACTTATAAAAAATTTATCCTCAAAATTAAAAGTAAATATAGTAGAAAAGATTTTAGTTAAGCAAGGTCGCACTTGTTTATCAAAAGATGGGGGACGCAGTTACCAAATGGAGTCCTAGTTTGAAGTCGCATTCTAAGAATAAATGTACGCTTAATCAAGACCATACCCAACTTATAATGATAAAGTTGGCCGCAGGAACTATAGTCATGATCATATTTCTAAAGATTTTTAGAAAGTCTAACTTTAAGGAGGGATACGAGATGGTGAGAATTTTATGACCGTTGTCACAGCCATTCAAAGAAAATCTAGGTAATACCATGGAGTTAATGAGTCAATAAATCTGTAAAGAAAGTTTTACCTGTTCTCTTTGCTTTTAAGACAATAGAAAATATCATAGCCAAATACAACTAGGGTGAGAAGGTACCGAGAAATTATTCATTGCATATCATGGATACCGATGAATAGTTCAGCAATAAGCGTCAAAATGTGATATAACTCATCAAGGTGTTTAGTATTGTGTAAAGAGTACAAGGGGTTCAATTTAATACAATACAAGTGTCATCGACGTAGGTTGGCATGAATGGGATACGGGCATATCGGTGGTTAGGGTAATTGGGTTGCCGATGTACAATTTAATTTAATTGCAGCGGAACTGACTAATTAAGTATAGATTTTCTAGAAGGAGGTATACCACGAAGGTTGTGGGATCTATATGGAGCATGAGAGTGTATACTTGGGTGTAACAACTGGGTCATGAGTGAAGTAGGTCCAGTTAGGCTCATAAATCTCAAAGTTGTCGGAAGAATTGAGTCGATATTGCGTATTAAAATTGTCGGCAATGGAAAATGATATCTAGGCGTCATTTGTGTATACAAATGTGTCACGAATGTTGTGCAACTAAAACGAAGAAATAAAAGGTGAGTTTGTGAGTGATAGTCATCTCATGGGTGTAGAGTGACTAGTCTAGGTCATATGGGTAGAAGTTGTTGGAAAGGAAATGATAGTGTTGTGCTCCAAATATCCGAGCCACAACCAAGGTATTAAAGGATACAAATTTTTAAAGAGGTAATTCATTCTATTTGGAATTAATCCTAATCAATACCAAATAAATTCAATTTTACCCTAAAATTCCAAAATAACCCTACACTAAAATCAGGGGCTACGATCTACCCAACTTATAAAAATTAAGTTGGTATCCAAAACTAAAGTCGGGGTCCTGCTAACAAAATTTCTGGAAGGGCCTAATTTCTAGTAAGAATTCAAGAGTTCTAGGATTTACTCGCCATAATAAAATATTCTCTAAGGAGACCTAGATATTATCAGGGTGCTATTGGTCGACAACTATATAAAGAAAATTGCTATCAAAATAATATTGCTCTTATAGTTTATGTCTTCAACAAAACATAGAAAAGGGTTTTGTCGGGTATAATTAGAGCAAGGTGGTATAGAGACTTCAATCATCGCATAGTGTTGATGATGAGAGGACAAATCGAGGGAATCACAAAGGGAGGAATCTACTAACCAAGACAAGATAAGTTTAATAAGTTTAGCGAGTATGTTCACAGGATTGAATAAGGTATGATTAGACAATTATATGGAGAATCAAGTCACAGTGACTAAATCAGGGAATTAGAAATAAACATAACTAATACCTATAGTGAGATGGATATTAACACCATAAAGAGGGTACTAACTAAAAGATTAATTTGCTACTAGGGCACGACTGAGAAAGGAAGAAGGATCTACTCAGTTGTTATAATTAGAAGGATCTTTGTTGCAAAAGCATGAGGCTATATATGCAAAACAAGATAAGAATATGATAGGAAGGATATGAATGCAGTAGAGTGAGTATTACAACTAATCCTTAAACTCAATACTATATTCCATTCTCATGCTAACAATCTACACTAGCTCTAGCATATAGGAATAACCTATCTACCTTCCCTACTAAGGGTAACCATCTTCTCAAAAATTTATATCCAGCATGCCTTCTTCTGCTTTGACAAGGATCTGTTTTTGGAGAAAATACCGCGCACGAACGTCCATCTCTCTGAAATAAGGAGAGATGATAAACAATAATAAGGATGTCAAGAGGATAAACGAGTACAATTGTGAAGTCCAAGGATGATAATCAAATACTAAAGAATTTTCAAATCAGTTGCGGATTGATATACTAATACTGCTAATCCTAATTACAGGCTCACTCGGTACTGGAAAGTAACCGAAATAATTTAATCTAGACCTGTATGGGCTACCACAAAAATATGTAACGCCCCAGTCCCAAAATACGTAGGACTAAGAATACGTAACATGCCAACTGCGCATTCGACCAGACTCTGATCTGATTCGAATACATATAAGCTGTATAATAAGGGTAACTATATAAGAATACTGAAAATATCTATGTCTCAATCCACATAAAGAACAAAATATCAAGAATGAATTACATGTGCTAAAGTCGGCCGTCCAGTAACACATAAGCTCGAATAGACTCGAGAAAGAAATATGAGTCGATAAAACTAGGCTACATCAGCAGATGAATAAACAATATGAATAATAACCATAACTCCGGAAGAAATGATATAAGTACCTGGCACCAATGCCTGCAAGACAAAGTAACACACATCAGCAACTCCAGGCAGGTTCCACAACGATCTATGCTGCAAAACTAACAAAAGGACCAAGTCCTCAGAGGGACGTAACAAGGTACAAGAAATAGCATGCCAAAGTAAAACTGTATAATATCACATACTCAAGGATAAACTATTATAACCATCTAAGTGATATGCACGTGAGGACATCACTCGTACTCAGGCTGAAACTACTACAGGCTCTGTGTCGGGGAGCCTATAGCAGCAAGTAATATCTCGAAGGGCCAGTAAATGTGCCAAAGATTCTGAGACAGAGTCTAAGGCACCTCCAGTAATGTAGTGTATATATATATATATATATATATATATATATATATATATATATATATATATATATATATATATATATATAAACATAATTAGCTTTTAGTATGGTGTGTCTCTCCCCACCCAATGTAACCTCATGTCTCATGTCCACGATGTCTCATGTCCATAATACGTAAGATCATGACCTCTAGCTAGTACAACGAGTCATAATGATATCTATGTATATACAAGTCTCATATCACGAATCTTGTAAGCCTATACAGAATCACCATAAATTATTCAAGAAAGATTTTATCATATGAAACAGTGTCAAGTGTCCTATGGTATGACGTACTTGGTAAAGCAAGTACGTAAAAATATAGGATCGTGGAATCAACTCTCTAAGTGACGTTACACGACTTCGCATACGACTTCGACACCCGAATCTTGTTCGGACGCTAAGTAACGTCTCACGGTCCTATGTTGAACATGTACATCACATAAGTGTATAGAAAGAATATAAGCAAATAATATCACAAGATCTATTGCAAGTTGGCAATGTACACTTACTTGTGTTCTGAACTCCGTTAGTTGCTCCTGTAAAAGTGGAATCTCCAAGTACGCCTCTGGATGCTGAAACAAACATCACTATTGCTCTCAGAATACTTAAACTATCTATGATTGACTACCCATAAATTCAATTTGGATACAGGGGCAGAATTGACAGTTTCAGATCAAAGCGGGGTCCACATGTGTCCCACTTCGCACCGAAAAATATGCCAAAGATAAAGTTCTCCAAATTCGTCAAACTTAGTGTCTATGAGTCCAGAACGATGATACGAACCCAACGGAACATCCAGACCTGGATTCCGATGAGCTGGTCACGAAATCACCCGTCAAATGGAACCGTGGGGCTCGCGAAACTGTGTTTCGTCAACGTTCTCTGAATCGAACCAAACTTGGGTCACAGGACCAACGTAACACTACAAATTCGATGGCGCAAGTTTTGTTGAGAAACGACAAGCACACACGAAGTTATGACGAGTGTCAGAGCAGGTCGATGTAGAGCTTTTTGACGGATACGCGTTGATTCTGGTGTGCACTCACATCCAAATCAACTTCCGCAAAAATCCACAAGTCCGTGTTGGCGATACGCGCCTTTCAGTATAATTCGCACACGAAGTCGTCTCGTTTAGCGGGACGCACCCCGTATCGAGAAAATTTGGGTTTAAGAAACCAAGTTTTTTGACGAATTTCAACAGCAAATAAATTACAGCATAATCAACAATAAAATAAACTAATTGAAGAGCTTAAAACTCAGTTATGTTGTCTAATTTACTGTTCAAGTAGAATTTTAACATCGCGTGCCATTATGAAGATAACGAGACTCAAACACGCGCACCTGAGATAGTTTCTGTTCTTAAGAACTGGGTCATTTTTTTTTCTGTTTTGTGTCACGATTTGGGATCGACACAGGACACGATAAGCTAAACTATTTGGACAGGGTTCATGGGGGTCATGTGGATTTCACATAGGATTCGACGGGTCTCTGTTTGGATTACTGTGCAGGAAGATACATGGGAGAGAAGTAGAGTACCTTACATGTGTTGTTGATCGTGAATTGGGCGGCCTTCTCTTGGCGGCTTGTGGCGGCGATCCGGCGGTCGACGTCGTCAGCGACTCATTTGGAATGGAAGGGGAGATGCTGGTGGTTGTGGTCCGCTATGCTAGAATTTATATAGGGTGGAGGGGGGGAGGTTATAGGGAGATGAAGATAGGGGGTCGGGGAGTTTCAGGGAGGGAAAGGGATTGGTCAGGGGGTTACTGTAGCGGGGTCGGGGCTGGGGTGTGTGTTTGAGTCGGGTTTGTGGGTTAACGGGTTCGGGTTTAGGGTCCGGTCTAGGGTTTAGGGTCCGGTTTGGGTTTAAGTATGGGTTGGTTTGGTTTGGGTTGGTTTAATTATAAATAACCAAATATATGTATATGCATATATAGCCATCTAAAAATAGTTTTGGACTTCAATAAAATCCAGAAAAATTCTACAATACTCTAATAATAGTTGTACACCCAAAAATATAATTTTTGTGCAATAATAGTAATGAATTAAATATACAAAAATATCAATCCATGAATTAATATTTATTATAATTAACTAAAAATTACAGATTTTTTTTAATCTCAGTAATTACATAATACCAATATTAAATAAATTTAAAATTTAATTTTAAAAATTAGGAGGTTTACAGAGATTAGTATTACACATTCATTGGGTTGTATAAATAAGACATTTGCCTCCCACTATGTGATTATATGAATAAGAGATATTCTCTCGTATTTTCTTCTTCCTTTTTTTACGTTATTCTAATAAAAAATACTATTGTTAGAACAAATTTTCTGTTAACAAAATACCATAGGTTTATTTAAGAAACAAACATGTTTTAGTCATGGTTTCTTAAACTTATTCTTTTGAAAACAATTCTAAGAGTTATTTGGTAACAAAAAAAATTATAATTTTTTTAAATAATATTTTTTTTGACAACATTATAATAGGGCTAATTAGCTTTTAGACCTTGGATTTTATACCAGCTTAGAGTTTAAACAATGACATATCAAATTTGGAATGTTTGGACCTAATTTTTTTTTTCATTATGACCTCATTTTCAACTTGTGTTGGTTGTTGTCGTTGTACTCAGGATACAACACATAAAAAAAACTATAAATGGAAATACGTATCCAAACTTTCCAATTTGACTTGTTAGAATTTAAACTCTAAATTGGTAGAAAATGTAGGTCTAAACCCTAATTAGCTCTTAAAAAGTAAGTGGGAGTCTCGGTGAAAATAAATGGGAGGCTATCTTTCTGTGTAGGAATGAGCGTTCGATTTATTCGGTTTTAACCGAACCAAAATAGTCAAAATCGAACAAACCGACATTCTAAAAATCCAAAATTAGCTTATAATCAAAACCGAACCAAACATAATAGTCGATTCGATTTATTCAATTTGTTCAGTTGAACTATTTCTATTATTTAATAGGTCGGGTCAAAAGTTAGAATCGTGGTTAAATTATATTAAAAATTTATAATTTTTATATACACATTTATTGTATTTCAAAATTTATAAAAAATTGGACTAATTATTAAATTATTAAAGGTATGTTTCAAAATAATACATAGAATTGTTATTTTTAAAATATATACTTTTTTAAACTTAAAATATGTATAAAATTAAAAATATTTATTTAATTGCATAAATCATATTCGATTTTAGTTTTGAACCGAAATCTACACTTAAAATTAAAACCAAATAATCTTTTTTAGTATTTTCAAAATCGAAATTGAATTTTTTCTTCTTCTTACCCAATCAAACCAAATCTCTTACTCGATCCAATTTTCGGTTAAAAACTGAATAATGCTCAAATGCTCACCCATATTTCTGTGACTCGATTTAAATGTAAGTAAACTATATGCAAAAATCACGTTACAAATATTCCTATATTCTCCAAATTGCTACTCCAAAATGAGAAACGGTGGATAACCGTGCCACGTTTTAGTTCAATTTTTTGTTTGGTTCGACACGAGTCACGTGGTGGTGGGACCGACATTTCTTATAACAATAATGCTAAGTTTACTTGTAATTTTTTCCAGAACAGTAGTAACTTTACGATTTGGCCCACCGAACTCCAAAAACATCTCTGCTCGTTTTTTAAATCCTTCTCCTTCGTCACCATAAGTAGCAGAGAGAGGGAGTTGTTTTTTAAAATTCTAGGGTTTTTGAGAACTCCTCCCCTTCTCTTTCAAATGGAGGCGAGAGGAGTGGTAGCGGGACCGTTCCCGCTGAGCGTCGAGATCCGACGGCATATCGGTCCCTGTCCTCTCCAGGTTATCGGGCTGGGGACCCGACGGCGGAGGATCGGCGGCGGGATCCGGTGCTGCCGCCCGGATCCGGAGGTCCGGAGCCAGACCGCCGGCGTCGATATGACGGAGGAGAGGCGGCGGACGGAACTGAAGAGGAGGGTGAGGACCAGGGCCATGCCGGCGGCACCATTTCCTTCCCGGCGGTACGGATCTTCATCTGTTCCTAATTTGTTTGGGAGAACGTGTGCGTGTTTGTTTGCTATGTTTGAGATTTGGGAATGCATGTGGGGGTGAATTAGTTTAGTACGATGTTCCGGCGCTTTCGTGGTCATATATGTTGTATGGATACGAATGCACGACGGTTTGGATACGACGACACGGGTTTCAGTGTTTACATTTTGAAGTGTATGTCCCGTGTCTTATATGGACATGAACACGTCGGCAGTTTTTCGGAGAGTCTGCCTCCTAGGTTGGGTCATAGTCACGTGTTATTAATATCTGTGTTACACACGAGAAGGTAAGACACCAAGTAAGGTTGTGAAAAGCTCTAGGCTCTAGTCGGATGGACATCCGCTGTCTAGCCCGCCTAGGCAGCTAAAAAAAATAAAAATATCCAAAAAAACATATTGAAAAGTGCAAAACAAAGTTCATAAAATCCCAAAATATGCATAGTAGGGTGCTAGGGAGACTAGACAGGCGCCTAGGCTGACGTCGGGCACCTCGGCGGCTGCCTAGGCTGCCTTTTAGAACAGCGACACCAAGACATGGACAACACATTTTCTTATGTGTCATTGTGTATTTTGGAGTGTCCGGGTTGTGTCCAATACACTTGTCAGATATGTACCAGGGTTGTGTCCAATACACAGTGTCAGATAAGTGTCCGCTCACGACACTTCCTGCATTTTGGAGTGTCTTTGCTTCCTTAATAATTATTTCTAGATGAGCATTAAAAGAAATTCTCTACTCTAGTCTGTGCTTTCAAGTCAGTTTTGGTCCTTAATGCAAGCGGAAGTTGCGCGGTTTGAAATTTCATGTGTCCCCTCACCTAGAGGGAACTCTTAGAGATATAAAACTAAATCCTTTTATATAAAACTAAATCCTTTTATATTTTTTTTACTTTCTAGTAGTAGTGCCTACAATATACACCATATAACTGAGTGTGCGGAGGGGAAGGCTGCAAGCTAGCCGATTTGAGTTGAGCATCACATGATCATCTTGGCTCATTTATGGTGTGAATTTTTCGAAGAACTCGAGCTCAAACTTATCAAGCCGAGTTGAAGCTTGAAATGGTCAAGACGGGCCAAACTCGAGCTTGAGAAGTGTGTTAAAGGCTTAAAGCTCAAAGTTAACAGGCTCTTGAGCAACTTGGCTTGACTGGATAGCAGTTCAGCATCTCCTGGGACCTAGGTAGAGTCAAGCTGGGTGTATTGTACATGGGATATAGAGGGAAAATCTACCTAGGATGTGGCGAGGGATTTTTTTTTTTTGGGTATCAACACTAGCTTGGGCCATGAGCTGGGTTGTATCTTTTTTTATTTTTATTTTAAAAGAAGCAATTTCTGATTTGGTCCACGGGCTGGGTTGCATCTCGCTAAAAAAATGTATGCAAAACTTGTGTCGAGCTGATTTGTGTACTTGTTGAGCTTTGCGAATCAATCTCCTATGTTCAAACTCGATTCATTAAGGAAATTGAGCTCATTTCCATCTTCTAGCTCACTAATTAGCAAAGTCGACTCAGTCGAGTCAAACCCACTCGAGCTCACGAGCTGCTCTCCTCATCTGCGGCCCGAAGTGAGAGCAAGGGTACATAGTCTTACTTTTACTTTTATGAAAGGTGATTTTATTTCAACTTAGCATTGACTTATGGTGCACAGACACATATGACAAGATGCAATTAGGAAAATTAGAATAATATAAATATTAACTCTCAATCATCACTAACACTCTAGAGTTTTGGTGTATTGTCAGGGACTTTAACATGGTATCAGAGCGAAGTTCAAATATTTTCAGGCGCACATTTTAAGCTGATTAAAAAAAAAAAAAATACTGTTATGTGATTCTAGCTCTTGGCCCATGAATTTGACCTTCGACCTACGAGACCGTGTTAGAATAATATAAATATTAACCCCCAACCCTCACCAACACTCTTTGAGTTTTGGTGTAGTGGGAGGATTTTAACAGATACAACACTGATTTTGACATGTTATGGTGTATTTTAGAGTGTTTCACTCTTGTCAAATACTTGTCTGGCGTGACATGACAAGGTACCAGTTTTTGGAGTGTCCATGCTTGCTAGGCTTTGGCCCTATGGCCTAGACAGTGAGTTTGAAGTAGTATGTGTAATGGACTATAGAGCAAAGAGAAGTTGAGAAAAGATAAATCGAGCCATACTTGGTATCGAGTCCTATGTTTATAAATGTGTAGTAGTTGATTGCAAATAAGGCATATCCTTTTCTTGGTCTATCAGATTATACATATAACTTGATTGGAATTCCTTGTTATCGGTGAACAAAATGCAATATTGAGATCTTGAAGCTAGTTGTTTTTCCTGGCTAAATAGGATGTAATCACAAGGGTTCTAGCCAAAATTGCTTGAAGTGAGTATAATATGGTGTTCTCATTAATTGGAGAATCACTGGTTCAAATGAAGTTTGGATGGCTGATAAATTCACACTTGAGATTATCTCCACACCTTACTCTTTAGGCAGTAAATCAAGTTTGGGTTATTACTGCAATCGGTCTCACATCTAGGCTGTCTTCACCTATTGAACTCTGTGTGTGGGTGTGTTTGTGTTCTAATGAATTTCATCATCATGACGGGTCATATTGTTCACATAACTTTGTTTTAGAGATAATGTTATGTAATTTGTTGCATTATCCAAGGGAGAATCTTGCAGGACATAAACGTCAGCTATTCTGGTCTAAAATAGATGGAAGAAAGGTTTTGGTGAGGATTATGACTTCTGAGTTTCTAACTATTATTGATATTTGGATTATTTTATTTTATTTTTGTAGATCGCAAGGGTACTCCAAACAGAAAAACCTATACCCTCGGTGCAGCCCTAAAAATTCTGCCCCTCAATGTCGTGATACTCCACCTAAAAGAGGTTTGTCCCTGTGCTAAGTATTATAATGGTCAAGAGATTGATATAGATTTATGTTTCTGGTTCCAAAAGTCACTTTTTTTTTTAATCTTTATACAGGTAATTGGTTCATTAGAGCCATTTATTGAATAAATAATAGGCCGATATCTGTGCCATATTTTAATTATCAAAGAAGAAAAGCTCCATGACTCATAGAAAACATTTTGGATTTTCTACTTCTATGATGTCTAGATTCTAAGGAATTATATTTGCTTCTGTGATATCTTCCTTATAGACACTGGTATTGCCAGTGAGAAGGAATGGGGAATCAACTTGCTAGATGAAAATGTCAAGGAATCTGGCACAAATGAAGATGGTAGCACATGGTACCGGGAAAGTGTAGAAGACCTGGGGGATAATGGGTACAGATGTCGCTGGGCAAGGATGGGAGGGCAAAGTAATGATGGATCCTCAAAATGGAAGGAAACTGTAAGTTTCTACTTCTGTGATGGATCATAGAAAGTAAAGCAGTTGTCCTTATTTGTATCAATTTTGCGTATCATAGTTATGATAGATAAAGCCTTTACTATGCATCTTCCAAGAGTTGATATTCTCATCTTCTGCTCTTTTTGTTTATATGATACAATTGTACCATTGCGATATTGCTACTCCTATAGGTTGCTTGGACATAAATATGGATAGGGACATGATAAAGATTCAAAATACGACATTTTATAGAAAGTTTAAGATACATGTACGGTATGGATATGGTTATATATGCTCATGGAAACATATCTATATGCATATTTGATACATTGAAGTGTAATAATCTACACTTTATTCATGGTTCGGATAGTAACAAGGTTCCAGAAAAGATCTACAAATAACCCCACTGCAAATAAATGTAACTTTCTCATATTTCAATTATGTTTTGCATGATTACTACCATGAAACTCGCTTTCAACTAAGTTTTGGGTTCCTTTGGAGCCTAGGCTTGGCGGCCCTATCCAGACACGAGGAGTGTCAAAAAGCATCCTGTCAGATACATATCATAATAAGGGATATGATCCAATGGTGGAGTATCTGTCTAACCTACATACTCCTTCAACATGTTATTTTAACTTCCCTTGTGGAAGTGTATTTGTTCCACTGGTTTGGACTACGGATTCCAAAGAATGTTCATTTTATATGTATTACTCCAAAGCAGGTTTGGTAGTAGAAGTGGTTTGGCTGTTGTTCTATGGAGGAGCTATTTAGATATATGGTTCAGCCTGGAAGAGACTTGAATTATATTTAAAACTTGACTAAGAAAGTATGTTCCTTAAATTTGAGAATTTTTGAAGTAATTCACACTTGATTTTTGGAATTTTTTTACTTTCAGATCTATGGAGAAATTATTGCTGTGATATATTTGCTGGACTGGACTAAATCTATTGCACATGGTAGTCAAAGGCGCGCCCAAGGCGCGTCTCGCAATAAGGCGCAACAACTGCACCTCGTACCTCATTAGGCGAGGCGCCTTTCTCGGGGCGTGCCTCGCAGCAAGGCACCAACAAGTAAAGGCGCGTTTAGGCGCTCCTTGTGTATTTGCTCTTTATTTACAATTTGTGTTATTTTCATTTTGTTACTTCATATTAGAGGACACAAATTCTTGTTAGTTCTGCTAGTTCACTTGGTTATATTTTTACATGTTTTTGTTGGTTTTATATGTTGTTTGGTTTTATTTCTTACATTACTTATTTATTTATTTATGTATATTTTTTAATTTTATTTTTGCGTCTCGCTTTACTCGACCCAAGGTGCGTCTCACAGCAAGGCGCACCAGCTGCACCTTATACCTCACTAGACGAGGCACTTTTTTCATGCACGTCTAAGGCGCGTCTCACAACAAGGAGCCAACAAGTAAATGCATGCCTTGTGTATTTTCTCTTTATTTACAATTTATGTTCTTTTCATTTTGTTACTTTTTGTTAGAGAACACAAATTCTTGTTAGTTCTGCTAGTTCATTTGGTTATATTTTAATATATTTTTGTTGGTTTTATATGTTGATTGCTTTTATTTCTTACATTACTAATTTATTTATGTATATTTTTATTTTTTAATTTTTGCGCCTCGCTTCTTTTGGTTATATTTTAACATGTTTTTGTTGGTTTTATATGTTGATTGCTTTTATTTCTTACATTACTAATTTGTTTATGTATATTTTTATTTTTTAATTTTTGCGCCTCGCTTCACTCGGGCGTGCGCCTTGCACCTCGGGCCATATGCCTTTGCCCCTCGAGTGCGCATTGCGCCTTTGACTACCTTGCTATTGCACATATAATTAAAACCATAGTTGCCTAATTCGCCAATCCCCCCTACGTCCCACGAATTGGGACGAACGACCCCGAACAAGGTGCGTTTGCGATCCGTTCGTCAAATTTAGCGACCCGGATTTTGATGGCTTTGGTTATGAACTTATGATATTTGGTTTAGTTACAAGAATATTGTCTATGCTTTCCTTCACTTGGATTTTAATGGCTTTAGTTATGAACTTATGATTTTTGGTGTATACTTCTATACATTTGTATATGGTAAAAAAGACGACCCAGATAAAAACGAACAACGATCCCAAATAGCGTACCGAATAAGCCTACCCCCACCGCACCGCGTACCGGCTGAGATACCGTACCGTACTGCTTACCCGTACTCGTACCACATACCAAAGCGACACACAATCCTGGTAACATTGATTAAAACTACGGGAACATCATATTTGTTCCAAGTTTTTGGAATGTGACCCCATGACTCCTTTTCTTCCATCACTACTATTAATGGCTCATCTATGTAGAATTAGCAGCTGCTGTATCCTTATCATTTCAATCCATGTTTGTTTTGGTCCCTAGCCTAGTTCTTGCAGCTTTCTCACCTAACGTCATGCTACTGCTAACTGGTGCAGTATCAATCTCCATTCAGCATGCTCAAACCATCTTAAACAGTTTTTCCTATGTCGCATACTTTAACTGGAGCCAATTCTAACTTGCCTCGAATGCACTCATTTTATACTATTACTTTATTCTGTTGTCGGTCATCCATCTCAACTTGTTACACTCATTTTTTGGACGTGTTGTTTGTTGACCGCCCAATTTTTGGTCCGCCAAGTATGTCTGGCCCACGAACAGTCTAGTGACTTTTTTTTTTCAAATACAAGGGTATTCTAAAAAGGGTTTCTTCATATAAGTCCTTTAAATTTACTTATATTTTTGAATAAGCCCTCTAAATCTTGTTAATTGCATCTCCCAAATCACTAGAAAATTGAGTTAGGAGTCCCTTTGTATCTCGACCGGTAAAAGTTAAACAATCTTTTGGGTTACTTGTTGTAAAAGACCAATTTGTCTTCATCTTCTATATTATTATCTTTTTCTTTCAATCTACAACTGTGGGAGCCATCGTCAAAAGTTGAACCTCCCACATGGATGTTAATCCCTCCTCCCCACATCTCTCCTCCTCCCTTGGTCCTTCCCCTAGGTTGTTGTGTGAGACTTAAGGTCCTATGTTAACGCGATAAAAGTTCCCATAGTTAAATATATCTTAATCTTTCTAACCTTATGCCAAGAATATTATTTCTATCCTTTTAATAAAAGATGATAAAAAATCGTTATCTATATATTTTATTTCTGTATCACACGATTTTTCTTGACATTGGTCTGAACCACTTCTTCCTACGGTGCAATTTATGTATGGTATCAAGGGACCAACTTTACTTGTCCCTCTCTCTTTAATTTTCAACACTAACCACTCGATAAAATATTTATAACTTTATATAGATGAGCCGCTTTGGGATCAGATTGTTTTTTCTACCATTTCTACTGGTTAACTACCAATGTTCTTTACTTCTTTAAATAAAAATAATAGTGTTATATTATAGTACCTAGCATTCAAAGTAAGCTTCTCTAACTTTGTTCCAGAGCATGAACAGTGGATCCATTTTCCTCCTATCCAATTGATTTCAGGATATATTACAAATTTCTATACCAACATTCAATTAGAATTCAGAGAGGGGAAGGACAGAGTGCCAAGGGAGGCGGAGGAGGGTGGAGTGTCAATTGCGACTTCTGACATGAAGGAAGGAGGGGGAAGATAAGGAAAAATGGTTAAAGGACAATAATTCTGTTAAATTTATAACATTGCACATATTCAGGCGATTTAACTACCAAAGGACTACTGATGATTCATATGTACCAAAGAGGAACTTTCTTGTGTCTATCGATTGAAGGCTGATGCAGGAGGAAAATGATTTTCTGCTACATACTCTACTCTTAGGGGTTGTGGAAGAAGTGATCGCTAACAAGTCATTCACTGCAAAAAATGTCAAAAGAATTGTATTATTCTCTAGTATCTTTTGCTTTCAATTCAAATTTCAAGGTGTCCTGTGTCTAGCATCTCACTTCCAAATCTCACTCAGGCCTTCAAAAGCATTTGAAGTGAGTGATCGCCAGGAGATTCATTGCAAACCAGCATCCTTGAAACAGTGTCCACTTGTGAAATATTTTAAATGGGTGAAGAATGGTGGAGAGATTTTCTTAGGAGATGGAACTACTCCGAAGTGTATTCGTGGAAGCTTGGGCATGTGGAGACCAAGTATTTGTAGAAGTATCCATACCTGAAGCCTCCTGCTTTGGATTAGTTTGAAAAGAATATCTTCGACAAGGGAAATTCAGCAAGATGTACATTCAGACAAATAAGTTTGAAATCAAATATGGTTTCAGGTTTTCATGTGTTTCATGGCTTGCTTAGTGTATAACCGGCTTTCCCTGATTGCAGATCTAAGTGTATCTCCACTATATATCTCCACTATAGACAATAAGTTGGAAATCGAATATGGTTTTAGGTTTTCATGTGTTCCATGGCTGTTGAGTGTAATAACTGGCTTTCCCTGGTTGCAGATCTCCACTAAATACCGTGGAATTGTGAAGTTAGTAGCTGGCTTGTTCTATATGTGATTGTGAACTTAAGAGTACTATTTGTAGCTTTATACTTCATTGCCAGATTTCCATAAGTATCAAGTCCTGTAAGAAAAAGCTCGTCATTAATATCATACTTAATAAAGTAGTGATTCTAATTTTATTTGAGCATCTTCCTCTGTTTTCTCTCAAGTATTGCAATATTTGTGCTATTATACCAGACTTGTAAGGGCATGATACATAGTTATTTGTGTAACACCTACATAACTTAAGCTTCACGGTTTAATTTGGTAGATTTTATTACTTAGTCCGACAAACAACTACATTTTTCCTTTTCATAATATTGAAATAAGTTTTCTAATTATGTTCACACTATTGTTCTTTTTTATGATTAAAATAAACACCATCCAAAGGTGAATTTACTTGGAGTTTCTTGATCTACTTTACAGTGGTGGGAAAAAAGTGACTGGACTGGGTACAAAGAGTTAGGTATGCCATTTCTTTCATTATTGTCTTATTAAGACTTTTTTACTTCGTCAACCCTATAGTTATGTTGCATTTATGTAGCTACAAATTTATTTGTCAATATTATTAGTTTCTTAACAAGTCATAATCATATTAAAGGTAGGTAGGTTTAGGCGTTTAGCCTTGTTTTGTTGTCTCAAGTCTTGGATCTGGTAAATTGCTTCGTTCAGGATTTTTTTCTTCTGAAATATGCGTCTAACACATTGTTTGTTTCTATGAACATTTTAGTGCTTATTCTGGTTTTAGATTTCAATTTTTTCTTTTTCTTTTCTCTTTCCATTTTCATCTTGACTATACCATCATAAAATACTTTTTCGACATATTGTTATGGTTTTCTTCATTCTTCATGTTTCTATGCTTTCAACAATATATGCTCTTAAAGTCCATGCAACTGCACCAAACTCTAGGGTTATGGTGAGGGTTATTATCTATATTATTCCTATAGTCCTAGGTCGAGTGTCCAATTTGGTCGGAGGGCTGGATTCATGAAACAATATATTCCTTGCAACTGCATGGGATTTCCTTTGTACAATGTTTAGCTGTTTTCTTTCTTTATTATGTATAAATTTAATTTTAATTAAATAGGAAGAGGTTAGGATTGGTATTTTGTGCATGAAAAAGAATGGACTTTGTTACCTTTTCTTTAATCTTTACGCAAACTCTTGACTTGTTTTCCCAAAATCATCAAATTGACTTTAGCACTTACTAGCTGTGGTTAGAAAGTTGCAAAATTGCAATGTCCATTCCTGTATCCATTTGAATTTGTAGCATGGTTCGCAGTATTAGAATCATTATCGACCCTCTTAATTGGCGGTTTTGGATCGCGTTTGTTGGGGGGGGGGGGGGGGGGGGTGTTGGTCGTTTTGAATCGGTGGGTTTCGGTATCAACCGATATCGTCAACTATTATTTGGAGTTTCATAAATGTTAAAATTAGTAGCATTCTATATGTAATATAATACTATTAATACATTTATAGGATGTCCTGCTCCACGCATTGCTGGTCAGATTGTGTTCTTGTGCACGGTTTGCTTGAGCCAATGCATGTTCACCAACCAGACTAGGTTCCACAGGCGCACATTGTGAAATTAATGAACTGTGAACCCTTGTGCATGCCTGGAGTGTGAAAAGAGTGGAGCCTGAACAATACTCAAATCTAGATTGTCCTTTTATGCTCATTCGTGCTAATTGAATTGTTATCATTCCAATTTGGCAAATCGGACACAAGATGTGAATTGTGAACCCAATTGAAGAAAGTTTGATTATCAGTTGAAGTCTTGGTATCCCTAATCTCACTATTCTTGCAAACCGAGAGATACGAGAAAGGTGGAGGAGAACAATGAGCAACAAGGTCTCATGCAATCTCTCTCTCTCTCTCTCTAAACCAAGCCAGGCCTACCGTTTTCTATTATTTTGGTCAAGTTTCTTTGGAAGGTATTTGCTTGCTTGAGATTGGGATTGATCCTAATGGGCAATACTGAACGGATGTTCTGGCCAGGTTTCAGTTCAGTCCCCATAGAAACTGATACAAAGTGGCTTGCTTATCAGTTATAACCGAACCTTAAAGCCATGCTTATGTTTGTAAAGCTCTGGATCCAATTAGCACAAGATTTATGCTATCATGCTCAATATGCACGTCTTTGAAGGTGCAAAGTCTGATAATTTTGAAGTATAGTGGGATGAGGAATGCCTTATAGATCATGTGATAGTTGAATGCTGACAGTATTAGGAGGATATTGATATTACTGTGACAACTATACAAGTATGAGATGAAAGTGAGTGGGTAGCTTCCATATTTTTTTTGCGTGCCTGCTCAGGTAGTGGAGAGTTTGTCTGGTTGGTATATTCCTCTAAATTATGTATTCTGATGGTATGTCTATATCATTCTACCTTACTATGTATTTTTATTTACTACAGATATTGCATGTTTATCTCAATGTTCAAAAACTCAGTTTAGGTATCTGTTTCGGACCCTCCCTGTGCGTATCAGTTTTGTTAGTTTCAGGGAGTTTTGGGGGTTTAAATCAGTTGCTTTGGTAGTTTTGGTGGTTTCGGTGTTTGTTTTGGCCGATACGTAAAACATTGGTTTATCTATACAGTCTGGAGTAGATAGAAATTAAAACATAGATACATGATTCATCGTTTGTAAGGACAAACATAAAATTCTGAGAATCACAAACTAGGATTTGAGGTCTATAAGTTCTATCTTGAATTAGCTTGAATAAGAATATACTTTAGAGACCTCAGCTAAGATAGGGGTAAATTGCACCAGAAACAAACTGTCTATTATAGTGACATGAGCACCAACATGGCGATACTGGAAGCTCTTGTACTGGATTAATTATCTCTATTCACATTTTTTCCTCATGTGTATCTGGAATTTTGCAATCTTATTATATATGTTAGCAGTTAGCACATGTTTGACAATCCAAAACTCAATGTCTGTCACGTCCCGATCTCCCGCAGGAATCGGCCGTACCCGCAGTGCGCGAATCACCGCGCCAGTGTTCCCGCGGGACGATCGTTTTCATCGGGACGTGATGCCGTGCGAGCCTGGGGTTGCGTCCGCACAAGGCAACATCGTTAAAGTTGTGGCTATCATCGAATCGATCGAGTACGCAGCGGAGGGACGGTGTTGCAAACAATAATCCATCTGAGTATACGGGACAAAGTTCAAGGCACGAGGTTCTCTGAATACAATGGCATCGTTCCATACATTATGTCCCTCTATACAAAAGCAGCTCAAAACAATCGATACGGCTCAAGGCATCGAAATCAGATTTCTGGGTCCTGGGGATGAGGCACGACTATCGTTTCCTCGGACGATCCAACACCTGCGAACAAACAAACTGTTGGTGGGTCAGCACTTTGGAGAAAGTACTGGTGAGTCTAAAATCAACGAACATAAGCAACATTCACTAAAACCAACACTAAGTAATTATATTATAAAATATTATATTACTAGTGATCTTTCTAGTTTTACCTAGTTTCGTTACATGCAGTACATGAACGGAGTCATATTACTTCTTTTGGAAACATCTTTGAAAACAGAGTTCATGTTCAATACAACCAAGCATACAAGGCAAATAGTTCAAGCACGATGTACCAATCAGGGTGTGCGCAGCATGTCTCGTGAGCTATACTCAAAGACTCTAGGGACAATGCAGCATTTAATGGACTATCATTCAATCAAGCAAACAAGATGAACTATCTATAAAATTTTGGTCCCCGAGAAACTCAGGATGAGTAGCGGTAATCCAGCTAACCAATGACTCTTTTATCTGATGCTATTAGCAGCTGCGACTCATGGTTGCTCTTCACTAAAATACGCTCAAAATAGCAGCCGTGACCAAGGTTCAGCTCTGCACTAATAGCCATTGTCCGACCGATGCAAATGCATGAAATACTATCAGATAAACTCTAAGATGCACATTATCATGAACAAGCAGGCTATATATATATACTCTTTGTGTTGCTTACCCCTTGCCGATCGGTTATCTCTGCAGCAGACATACAAATTAGCAACAATTTGCGTATATATATAAGATTCTTTTTCTCTGTCCGTCTCTGCATTAAACAGTTAGGTATGCAAGAAGGCTAGCCTAGCATGCGCCCTAACTACCTGAATGCAACTATCTCCATGAACAAGCTAACTTCTCTAACACAAACTCTTCCCAAAGAAGCACCGCCTTCCATCTAATAGCCACGTCCCCCTAGATCCTGTAGGACCTAGATCCCGTAGGACCGGAAACTTCAGGACACACTATTAGTCTCACCCCATCAATCTCCATCCACCATTCTAATAACCACGCCCCCAGATCCCGTAGGACCGGAACATCGAGACGCACTATTAGTCTCCAACTTGTCGTTTAGCCTCCATCCCCCACAAGCTCCCTTGATAACAAGCATATCACAAGCATAACACAACGTGACAATGCAAGCTTCAATCCATCCATCTCTTATCTAATAGCCGCACCCCTCTAGATCCCGTATGACCGGAATATCATGGCGGACTACTAGTTTTTTCTCTAATAAGACAAGCCATTTACTCTTATAACAAAACAACCATACATTCCATCAAGCTTTTGCATCCAAGACAAGCAATTATATACACGATGACAAGCAAACATATGAACGATCTTTAATTAAAGCAATGCATGGCACGGATCTATTTATCTCTTCAAGTTAAGCATGCAATTCTACTCTTTCTTTCTTAGCATGGTAAGGTTCGTTCGATAGCTGTGTCAGTGTAACTAGCATGCAACATTTTTTATACTTAGCATAGCAATGGTTCTATCTCTTTTAGGCAATCATGTTCTCGTTCTATCATTTTCAATGCGAACATTATCTTATTAAGCAAACAAGCATTTCAAAAACTCAGATTCATTATTAAGGCGTGCAAGAATCAGAGAATGAAGTTCTGCCCACTCACCTAGATCAGTTATCTCTTGGTTCAACAAGGAGCTCTCCAAGAAGGTTTTCTTTTTGAGTCAGCAAACCGATATCTCTTGTACATAGTGCCAACGCGGAACGGGGCACTACAATGTCAGAAGTCTAAACTCGAACTCCCAAGGTACATAATACTAGTCTCGAGCAGCAAAAAATTAATAACAAAGGTGTCACATTCTTCTCTTTGTTCCATTTTTGACCAAAAAAGTAGGATACAAATGCAACAACAACATAGGCTTTATCCCAAATTAGGATAAAAGGAGAAAAATGTGTCATTTTCATCTTTATTTTAATATAGCATGAATTGCTTATTTTTTAAGTGTTGGGAGTTTCTAATGCTTGCTTTAATGCTTGCTTTGAGTTTTGGGTTGTTAAGCATGCCCTTAGCAAGGTCTTTGCAAATTTAGAATTGAGAGCTAGAACTACACAAGAAAAAAGACATTTTATTCAAAAGATGGAAACACAACTATACTGAACCTCATTTGAACCATAGTTTGAAGCATCGGCCGATACAGACCCGATACGGCCGATACCGATATAGTTTGGTATGTTCTGAACCGATATCGACCGATATCCGATACTGACCGATACCGACATTAGAGGTATCTTTTGCGGTCAATTCGACAAAGAAAATTGAATTAAAAAGACCAATTAACAAGGGTGTAAAAGCATAGTAAGGTTGTAAAAACATATAAAAGAGGAAAACTTATCTATCGCATATAAATCAATCGACAATGGTGACTACTATTTCATTCAATATCAAAAATACTAAGAAACAACACTAGAAATATTTAAATTATGCATAAATGTATAAAATATATTCTCTAAAATGTTAATAATTTACTAATAGTAGTTTGCTTTTTGATATCAAAAAATTCCGATACCTCTGATCCGAAACCGCCGATACTACCGATACCGCCGATCCCGATACTCATAGGAATGGTCTGATACCGATTCCGATACCGAAACTTTGAACCTTGAATTTTGAACTTCTCAGTAATGATGCTTCATCGTGTGTAGAATAAAATTGCTATCAGGTTGCATATTCGACTATATCTAGAATTTTGATGATAATGTTATAGAAATGAATGGCAGAGAGGGAAAACTTGCTTTTCTTTTGAGTTTACTAATATAACCTGTTTTTGATGTGAGTTTTCTCTTTATGTCCTCATTATGTAATACACTCTGCATGATATGCTGTAATTTTTTACATCAAGATCAAATCAATTTATGCTTTTGACTGTTGTTTTGATAAGTCATTATAACATGCCTACTTGCCTTTAACTAACTTTATTTTTTAATTTTCTGTATGTAGGTGCAGAGAAGTCAGGAAAAAATGCAGAAGGAGATTCATGGTGGGAAACATGGCAAGAAGTTCTGTACCAAGATGAATGGAGGTACAATATAATTTTTTTTGAGATATATACGTAAGAAAGATATTTCACTTCTAGCATGATTTCTCTCTCTCAATAATGTAGGGGAAATACTTCTTACAATATCAATTTGAATTACCCCCTACTAAAACATATATAAAGAAAATTGCACCTTAATTTCATAATTAGAACATTTAAATTTGAACCAACTGTTATCGTCTTTGCTTGTCCTTTCTACTTTGGTCTTATTTTGGTACTATATGCTCAAAGATTTTGTGACCATCATACCAATTTTACCACCATCATACCAATTTTACCATAAGTTTCCACAATGTTTAAGAGAACAATAGGAAAAAAGTATTAGCGGAATTACTATTTTTGGTACATATATTTTCTCCTTTAATTTACTTTAATAAGGTAGATTTCACTAACCACCTCTTCAATTTTGAGACAAAATCAATACCCTTTCATTGTCATAGTAGCTCAATCTTATCTTCTACATTTTTTCATTATATTTCCACTCATACCTTTCATCAGATTTTGTTGCACTCAAGGGTCAAGACCGCACAAACCTTTGTCAACCTCAATTCCCTCTTTATCTCTTTCAGTAAACTCACAAAGTTTGTTGTGGGAAAGACTCAACTAAGTGGGGTGCTTTATTGAGGTATTATGGACCCCTATTTATATGAGGAGGATTGAGGTCTCCATAGTATTTTATTAGATGTGGGACTAAAAGAGACTGAAAAGATAAAACCTGATACACATGTCTCTGTTACATAATCTTTGATGGAAGTTACGATAAATAGAGGTTAGTTAGGGAAAGATAAATCCCATTTCCTCACAAAGGAATGGAATTTTAGACTAGTGATGAGGTGATAATGGGCTTACGAGTTAGGGATTGATCAGGGTATTTTTGAGATCCTAAACTGTTATCATAGGTTTAACTTTAAGAGCCCCGAGATCTTAAAGTTACTTTTAGGGCTAAGGTTCAGGTTAATGATGAGATTTACGAACAAGTATAGGTGTGAGAATGCAGAGTTATAGATTCTAGAATTTGGTGATGGAAGATAAAGGGTTGAGGGGGATTTGAGAAGGAGGTGGTGCCAAAGGGAGTGCCTCTATAGTTAAAGAAAATAGTAATAAGATGTTTTATCAATATGATGAGTTAAAACTTACTTGCAGTGGTGCTAGTAAAACGTTTTAAATTATAATGACATGTTTAGGACGTGTGCAATATGTAAAATGGGTTGCTTGAGATTTATAGGTCTCTATTTGAAGTCTTGTTTGGGTAAACTTTATGAGAAACTATAGAGTGGTGCCAAAGGGGGTGCCCCAATATTGGAAAGAGAATAGTAGCAAGATGTTTTATCAATATGATGAGTCAAACTTATCTGCACTGGTGCTAGCAAATTAGAAGGTGACATTATATATAGGGTTGTACATCGGTCAGTGGTCGATCTATTTGGTCAAAACAACAGCCAAACATAAATTATTCGGTTGTGAAATAATGCCAACCAAATCAAACCAACCAACTCATCTGTTCGGTTTTGAAACCGATCGACTTTGTTCGGTTTGGCTCCGCTCGGCTGATTGGTTTTGTATTTGAACACAACATATTTAAAATCAACAAAAATTTAAATATTTGAGCAATCATTTACCACATGTTTGCTAGTAACTCATTTCCATAATTTTATCATTCCATCTCCAACAAACACAATACCTCATTTCCATCATTCTATCTCCGATAAAAGAAAAAGAAAAGTCTAAAAATAATAAACAATAAAGCAAAATAATAAAAATACATAAGGTCCCTGGTTCGTTGTTATCGGTTTTTGATATTATCAATCCATTGACCGAACCAAACCGCTTGGTTATTAAGAACATCCAACCGACCCAACCCGACCAGTCCATCGGTTCGGTTAAAAACTTATTAGTTTGGGTTGGGTCGGTTCGGCCCAAATTTGCACAACCTTAATTATATATAAATGTTTAGGATGCGTGCAATATGTGAAATGGGCTGCATTTCCAGTAGTGTTGATCTCTCTTTCTTGTCCGACAAGACAACAAGGGGAGTTGAGTAATTTTTGCCAAACATGTATAAACATGATTAACTTTGTTTTGAACTTACAAAAGTACAAAATTTTGTAATATTTTGTTTAGTGCTATAGTTTTCCAAATCAAGTTTGGAGGTCCATCAGAGCAACTTCTTCACCATACTTTTCTCTACCTACCTCCTTTCTCCTTCCACTTTTACGTTATGTATCAATACTAAAATAAATTTTCCAACCCTTGTTAACTTTCAATTCTTAGGATTCTCTTCTATTTCATGTAACCATGATATGTAAACATCAAGCCTTACCATCACGCTAGGCGATGCTCTTTACATATATATGGTGGTAACCCTCCCCAAACCCTGTGTAACCTGGAACCTCGTGGCACTGAACACCCCCTTCTATTTCATGTCATGTTCATATTGAATCCTGCTTTCAGTCTGATTTATCTGAAGTAGTGCGAATTGTGGGCTTATTATATGTGCATAAGGTCGAGTGGGGGTCAACCGGCCCTACTAAAAATGCAATAGCAGTAAAATTATATATATACACACACACACACACTTCATTGCTACAACTAGTAAGCAGTAAGACGTGAAATTAGAATTGGTTTAAAATATAATTTGAATTGTTAAAGAAAGGAATATTAGACATTGCCGCAACTAGAAAAATGTTTATAGAACATTGGACATTGGTTGCAATTAGTAAGCAGTGAGACATATGAAATTACATATATATGGTTTGAATATAATTTGAATCGGTAAAGAAAGGAACATTAGACATTGCCGCAACTAGAAAAATGGTTATAGAATATTTGAAATTGGTTGCAACTAGTAAGCAGTAAGGCATATATATATATATATATATATATATATATATATATATATATATATATATTAGAGTTATTTTGTTATTTATCTTATGAGGATATAATAGTAATTGTGGGTGTATTGCATATCAATATAAAAGACATGAGATGCAACCTAGGATTTTATGTCCTTGCAATCTCATTTCTCATATTCTCTCTTGTCGTACTTTTCTCTTTCTCTCCTCTCCATCTCCAAACACACACATATATATATATATATATATATATATATATATATATATATATATATATATATATACATGTCTTACTGCTTACTAGTTGCAACCAATGTCCAATGTTCTATAAACGTTTTCCTAGTTGCACCAATGTCTAATGTTCCTTTCTTTACCGGTTCAAATTATATTTCAAACCAATTCTAATTTCACGTCTATTTCAAATCATTTTCCTAGTTGCAACAATGTCTAATTTTCCTAGTAAACAGTAAGACACGTGAAATTTTATATATATATATATATATATATATATATATATATATATATATATATATATATATATATAAATTATTGATTTTTAGTATGTGATTTAATTTGTGGGCTTTCTTTACATTTGATGTTGACTCCCTTCTCTTAAATTCCTAGTAAAGGATAGGCTGAAAGCATCGATGTATATGCTTGAGTTTTAACGATTTTTTTTATTGCAATTCTATGTGTAGAAGTATATCATCTCCTAGCAATAAACAATGTTCTGCAAAGCCTATTAAAGTATTGCAGGCAAGAATACACTTGAATTGTAGTGAAAGTTACATTACAAACTCATGACAATCAATATTTTCCTGACTTACCTATGCTTCTGTGTTAAGTCACAACTCATAGAATTTGTGCCACAAACTGTTTCTACTTTCTACTTGCCAATTTTCCGTTGCAGCTCAAAACAGCTGGATCCTTTGGTCACTCATAAGCCATTCTAGATTTGTTGGGTTCACAAGTGATGCCTTTGTAATTATGGTAGTTTTGGCGGATATTAAATACCTCTTCTTTTCTGCGATGTGTTAAATTCAAGATGCTCTGGTGACTTGAATACGTGCAATGTGTTAAATTCAAGATGCTTTTCTCCAGGGTTTGTACGAGAAGGGGAAATTTAGATTTTCAGATAACATTGGATTTTTGTTTTTGTAAAAGATTTATTTAATGATGTCTTTCTGCTTCTTATGAATTAAACCCTGGCTTATTCGGGATTGCAGTAATCTTGCAAGGATGGAGAGAAGTGCTCAAAAACAGGCGAAGTCGGGTACAGAAGATGCTGGATGGTATGAGAAATGGTGAGAAATAGTCCAATTTGTTGGTGACCATGATGTTCTATAATTAATTTCATATGCAATTTGTTGTTTTCTACTAATGAAATATACCAGAACCTTTTTTCTAGGTGGGAGAAGTATGATGCGAAAGGCTCGACGGAGAAAGGAGCTCACAAGTATGGAAGACTTAATCAACAATCATGGTGGGAAAAATGGGGAGAGCAATATGATGGAAGAGGATTTGTACTTAAATGGTACGCTCATCTTCCTACTTCCTTCACATATAGAATGACTTCTTTATGGGGATCCCCTACAGTTGATCTTTCTCTTATCGGCTTCTTAAGCTAGAGAGATTACTGACTGGATCTTGGAAATTTATAATATGTGATGGTTCATTACTGCACAAAGAGACATGCTTCTCTTCTTTGATATCTATGCACATGGAAACAAGTGCCTTATTCTGTCACGATATTGACATAGTTACCAGATATTAGAGTTCATGCATTCATAAAAACTTGTGTTATGGTAGCCCTCTTCTAAGAACTCCCGTTTTTTATTTCAAAGCAGTCGCATGATACTGACCTGAACATTGATTATTACAATTCTACCGATCACACGAGAAATACTTGAGAACACTTCAGATGGAAATACAACTCAAGCAAGAAACATGCATTTGAATCTGAAAACTCATTTAGATACTTTCTGATTGCTTTTACTGCCAGGACATGGATCCTATGCACTATTATTAGTTTACAGACTAATTCACTAACATCTGATACCAAAAACTATATTTTTCCCAAGAACAAATTTCTTAATATTAAAGCATATGAATTATTGCAGGGTTGTATAACTTTTATCCATTCTCTCTTAAAAATTCTCATGTGGGTTTTTTCATATTTTATTTAATTGTAGCTTTTGATATTGTATGCGAGGGCATCACCTATCGTATGGTGGTAAGGCTTGCAGCTTGCATCCTGGAGGATGCAAGTTTGAGTCAGGGAAACCGCCTATCCATATATATGGGGGAAAACTTGGGCAAGACTACGTACATCTTGACCTTCCCCAGACCCTGCGTAAGTGGGAGCCTCGTGGCACCGTGACACCATTTTTTGGATATTGCATGCCACCTTGAAATTATTTCTATAAAATTTTGTAGTATAAGAATTCAGAGCAGTTAAATCAGTAATATTTAAGACCTTATTTTTTTTCTCTCTTCCTATTTATGTGATATTCATATTCAATTATTATGATTCTCAAGTTTTCTATCATCTACTTTGATAGATAAGGTATACAACTTGTTTTTGTAATTCTGCAGGACAGATAAGTGGGCAGAAACTGAGTTAGGTACTAGATGGGGAGACAAATGGGAGGAGAAATTTTTTGCTGGCATAGGTTCACGACAAGGGGAAACATGGCACGTATCACCTACTGATGAACGTATGTGGTTTACTTTTTCGCTAATAGTTGTATAGTAGTTGGGACGCCTACCATCTCTACATTTTCTTGTTATTTTTTGTTCTATTTGGAATGGTCATGCGTGCATACAAGCAAACACAAACATGCATAAAGGGCTTGACAAGACATAAAAAAACTTCTTGTTTACTCAACTTGATGACTCAGAAACTTGTTGCACTAACATACATATACTTTAATAATTTCTGTGCCTAGTTCAACGAGTCATATTAGAATTTTATAAAACGGACACGTTGTATGCCACTCAGGGAAACATGTTTTTGTCGTATATCTGATCTTAAATTTTTCGCAAGAGAAACGATCCTAAAGAATCATGTAATAAAACTTCAATCTTTTTCATAAGAGGAAGTTGCTTGGCGCGATGGTAAGGCTTGTTGCCAAGTTCAAGTCGCGGAAACAATCTGATCATGAATATGGGGTAAGACTGTACATCTCGACCCTCCCCATACCCTGCATAAATGGGAGCCTCGTGGCATTGCAACACCCTTTTATCTTTTTCTTTTTAGTCTTACCCATTTATCATATATTAACTACAGTATGTGACTGATTGTATATACAAATTTATTATATATTAACTACAGTACTTGACTGGTCGTATATACAAGTTTTTATTTCCATTCCAACATGCATAGAATTGTTAGAAACCTGTTATCAACACTTTTGTATAATCTTCCACCAATTCATCTTGGCAAACATTGGATCACTTCTCTTCTTCCCATAAACTCTATTTCATGATGTTTTCATATTTTGGAACTTAGTTTCTTAAAATAACTAGTTCATTAAACTAATACAACCAACTATTACCAGAGTTCAAACAAGTCAAAATCCAAAGCCACCTATTACAATACCAAAGTACTCGTCATCATCATTGCTAAAAACATGAACTACCTTGCTACTTAAAACTCCTCGTCCAACTCTTCTTCCAGCAGAAACTGATTTGTACTAATCTGTAGTAAGCAAGCTCCCGGCTGACCCTGTCCTTCTAAAGATCTTTGTAAACTAGGCAGGCAGCACCACCTTAACTCGCTTCTTATCTGAACAAACTTAACCAGAATTTAACAAAAGAGATTATATTAAAATAAAATAAAACTAACATTTACACACTTGTCATTATCCTGCTATTCCTTTCTGTCCATACTGACTAAATTAAGGAAGCCATAGTTAAATCCTAATCTCTTATTTTTGGGAATATCCATGAATACCACCATTCTTCCAACACATGAAGGAGAAGAACTAATATTCCAAAAAGTATTAATAAAAGCCCATACAGATGAAACAGAACTGCCCTCTATAGAAGTGTGGTTAGCACTTTCCTGCTGATTATTACACAAAGCACACAAACTATTACAATCTCTGTTTTTTCATTACACCATCACTAGTATGATATCTTTTTATGAACTTACCAAGTTGAAATTTTAACTCTCACAGGAATAGGCAAAAGGCCATATAAATTACCAACTTGGCAGAGTAAACCAGCATTGTTAATTACAGAACTAGAGAATGTAACTGAAAAATTACCATGTTTGGAATGTTATAACATTTGACATTATAGTAAACAAAATCCTATTTGGTACCAAATTGAGGCTGGTCCAACTTGGTTTAGGTGTTACTCTATCCTAACACTGCTCATGTGTGCTAATTTTTTAAACTACTTAAACCTGTCAACCCACTTATCTTTTGTCTTATATGGTTTAACTAACCCTGGAGCTGCTGGTTTAGCAAAAACTGGGTAGTTTAAACCATAGACACATAATTCGCGAATAATTGGGGAAATTAGTGAATAGGTGGCTGGCCGCCAAATAAGCACGACTAATTCGGTCATTTGTGTACTATTGAAAAAAAAATCGTTTGTTATTCGTAAACATTGCGAATATTTGGAAAATTGACGATTAATTCGCAACCATTGCAAACCATAAACAACCCACTGGGCTTTTAGCTTGGGAAGCCCACTGGTGTTAGCTGGAGCTTTGCCCAAAAAAAATATCCGAGATGAGTAGATCAGCATTGTTTATGCATCCCTATTTAATGTGTTGATGCCTCTTCCCCATTTTCTTCCAGCGGAGGTGTTCTCCCCTCTATTGCATGTATAAATAACCAGTGCTCTGCTCACCCAAGTTTTTTGAACATGCATGTGACCAAACTTAGCATCATATTGTGCTCATCAATGACTTTTGCACTGCCACGTGCTTACTTCAGTCTTTTGCTCACCCAAAATCCTTGAAACTAGTATCAAGCGGCAAATAGTTATAATTATTTAAATGGTACATTTTATACATTTTTTAGGAAATAAATATAAACATTACGAATTATTATTACTAAGTTTGCGGAAAATAAGACTATACTACCTTTATTTATATATTTATTTTCTCATCCGAACTTTGTGGAATATTGCTGAACTTTCTGGATTTTTCTGGATTTTTCCCTAATTCTGACATTTTCAACCTCACCGAATAATTCTCGATCACCGAACTCGTGACTATGGTTTAAACTGTGTGCAAGATATTATCATTAGGACCTTAGAAGCCAGAAGCGGGGGCGAGAGTGGGAGCGGGAAAGCGCGACTACTTAGAAGATTCTAAAGTTGGGAGCGTGATGAGAGCGTGCGTTAGTAAATTTTTAATGATTATTAATTATTGTTATCAAAACTTATAAATATTCTTAATATTTATTAGAATTTATATAGTTCAGTTCAAAGTTACAGAGAGATCATTCGCATGTTATTTTTTTATGATGTCAAGGTAAAAAATCTTTAGTTTCTTGGTACTTTGATAAATGCGTATTAAATTTTTTCTAATTTCTCCCCCAAAATTTATGTCCTCTTTTAAAATTATAGTTATATTATGGGAAGTGATCATGTCGTCGGGGAAACGAGCTTCCGTCCTAGGAGAAACGAGCTTCCGTCATTGCGGAAACGAGCTTCCGTCCTAGGAGAAACGAGCTTCCGTCATTGCGGAAACGAGCTCCCAAGTAAGAAACACCGAATCGAAGGTTCTTACTGCGATTCGTTGATCTCCTGGGAGTTTCTGGCTTCTAAGATTAGGACTGCATGAGCCTGTAATTTCATTGACATCCAAACCCAAGTAGCGCCGAATCGAAGGTTCTTACTGCGATTCGTTGACCTCCTGGGAGTTTCTGGCTTCTAAGATTAGGACTGCATGAGCTCGTAACTTCATTGACATCCAAACCCAAGGCTGTAATATATGTTGGTTAAATTGGTTTGGTTAAAACTCTGATCTGAATATTTGGTAAAACAATTATTAAAGTGGAGGACAATCTTACACGCTGCCATCATGATACCTTGAATGGTGAGACTGACTTTTGATCAACTGCATCATCAGCATCAGCATCAGCAGCAGCCCTGTCGTATCAGAATGCGGTTGGGTGTAGGGAGCATAAGAAAGCTCCATAGGCTTTTTCACGAAGGTTTCTATGACTGACTGTCGAAGTCAACCGTCTATGTTGGTGCCAAACTCCAAGGTGACTATGTAAATGAAAGGGCCATGCCAAAAACCTAGATGACTAGTCGACATACCTTGTGGCTATGTAGCTGAAGCTCTTGCAACCTAGAAAAACTCTCCATGTCTTGAGGAGGGGGTAAAATGATATTATTTTCTATAGGGATTGCATTCATGTATATGAAACATGTATGCATTTCCTAGAAAAACTGCATATATGTACTAATATTTTATATTGATTTATATATTGATTTGTTTCCTTTTGTGAACCTACTTTTAGAGTTATATATATTCCCAAAAAGCCGAGAAAACTTAAATAGTTTCTTCTTGCTATTCTAGGTTGGTCAAGAACTTGGGGAGAAGAACACTTCGGTAATGGGTATGTATATATGTCATCATATCATTTGCCATAATATCATCGCTTTATATGATTCTTAGAGATTGATTTGGCACCACATATGAGCATGATCACCTAAGTATGTAACTTTCTACTTTTTTGCATGTTCTTTTCATTTAGTTCACATAACTATAAAGGTCAAATCAATGACAAAAAATGCCCATTCTTTGGTATCTTCAAAGTTATTATTCTTTAGTCCAACAGTACACTTGGATTTTCTTAATTGTTGTATAAAAAGTGTGGTCATTGTAGCCAAATATGTGAAAGATTCTTGATTTCTTGTAAATCAAACTTTTCAAGGAACACTCCACCAACATGAATCTGCTAAGGCTTAAAGTTACAATCCAGATGTTTCAACATAGACCAGTAGTAGATGCACCAGTAAGGAGGGACTAAGCTTTTAGTCAAAGAAGCCCCCTAGTTCTAGGGGTAGGACTAAACAAACTTGGATTAATGTTGTAACAAAGGAAATGGTCTTTGTTAATGTTACCGAGGATATGGTCCTTAACAGAGTTGAATGGCAATAAAAAATTCAAATAGCCGACCAAAATGGTCATTGTTTTATATATATATATATATATATATATATATATATATATATATATATATATATAATTTTCTTCAAATGATTATCCAATAAGGTTTTCGACAACCAAGAAGATATATTTCTCAGTTTTTGTGTCTGACTATAATTTATGCAATTGCTAATGATTCAGGAAAGTGCACAAATATGGTAAGAGCACGACCGGAGAAAGCTGGGATTTTGTGGTGGATGAAGAGACTTGTTACGAGTAAGTTGATTCTTGATAATGAGCATGCCTGCGCTATTCTTGAATAAAACTGAAACTGAATCCACATGTTGGGACTGAAAAATTAATGGTCTCTAATGAATTCTATTCCATGATATTTCTTTCTTTCTGTTATAGGGCTAAATCTCAGTATGGGTGGTCAGATGTGGGTTGTTCAAGCCAATTATTGTCAATACAATTGCCTTTGATAAAACTGAAACTGAAAGCACACATTAGTGCTTAGAAATTGATGTTCTTTTGTGAATTCTTGTTCATGATATTTATTTCTGTATATAGGGCTGAACCTCACTATGGGTGGGCTGATGTTGTTGGTGATTCAAGCCAATTGTTGTCAATACAACCTCGAGATAGACCCCCAGGTGTATACCTGAGCATGGACTTTGGTTCATCACCTCTGCTAAATGAGCCGCCACCTGATGCACCTCCTTCTAGTTTGTAGTTAATAATTTATTTTAGGCAGTCCTAAAATTTTAGCGGACTCCAAATTTGTGATGGAAGACCTCTTTGTAGGCAAGAACAATTACTAGAACCATTAAGTTCATTCATTCTTTATTTACCATTCATTCAGTTTATGGTTTCTTGTCCAGTTAGTCGAAAATACTTATAAGAACAGTAATACGAGTGTTGCAGAAGATGCTTGGTGCTCCAGATGCAATGATCTTCATGGAACATAACTCTTTTCCTACAACAGTATCCGTTTCCATATGGCTATCACATCCTCAGCTTTGTTTTTCATCTCTTTACAGGTATGATCCAGTACAACACTTTATGGTGCGTTTGTCTGCATCTCACAGTAGCTACCTTCATATATCAATCACAAAGATACTTTTTATGACAAACACACCGTTTCAAACATTAATGTACATGATGCTGTGGAGGGGTAGGCTTTTATAAGTGTCGAATCTTTTCTTGCATTTGATCATCTTCGGTCTCAACCATACCTTGCATTTGATCTTCTTCTTCGATAGGTCTCATGATCATCATCTTAGATGGTATCTTTCATGTGCACTCATTGCACCAAGCAAATCTTTTGCTCAGCAAAGCTTAAAGTTTGTAAGGTAGAACAAGAGCGACAACGATATAACAAGAATGTCAGGACTGTTTGATTGGTCCAATTTTTATGTTACATCAAATACATGCATGTTGAGGAGGGGCACGAGTCTAGCAATTCCCTGTGCTAGAACAACAAATTGTCACAGCCTAAGAACGTTCTGACAAACCTAAAAAAAGGTTCATATTTTGACCTTTCTTGATCAGGTTCTCACTGCTTCTCCGCCCTTGTTAGTTGTCATGACTAGAGGGGAGCATTATTCGGTTTTGAACCGAAAACCGAACTGATTGCAAATTCCGTTCAGTTTGGAAAAAAAAATCAATACGGTTTTGGCTACGAAAATACAAAATTATTCAATTTTGATTTTGGCAAAAAATCGAAAACCCGAATAAAACTTATGTAATCATGTAAATACCTTCAATTTTTTACATAATTTATTATTAAAGATGTGTATATTTTAAAAACAATAATTCTATGTATGTGTTTTGAAGTCCGTAATTTAACTAGTTCAACTTAGGGTTCAAATTTGACATATAACAAACGTGTATAAAACTATATATTTTTATTATAATTTAACAACAATTCAAACTTTCGGTCCGATCCATTAAACAATAGAAATAGTCCAACCGAACAATAGAATCGATTATATTGATTTCAATTATGATCCATTTCGGCTCAATTTTGGATTTTTAGAATTTTGGTTATTCAGTTTTGACTATTTCGATTCGGTTGAAATCGAATAAATCGAATGTTCATCCCAAGTCATGACACTTTTGCTTCTCACCCCAAGCTATACCCTAGGTCTCACTTGGTTCGCGGAAAGAAAATGAAAGAAAATCAATTCATTGCTCTTTCATTTCTTTTGGAAAATTCAAATTTTTATCTAGTTTATTTTTGATGTTTGGAAAAGCCAAAATTTTTTGAAGAAAAAGTGAATACTTAAGGTGGTCAGTGAATCCTTGGATGGGTGGAGGGAACCATTTTTTTCATTTTTTTTTTTCATTGGAAATCACTTTCCTTTGCTCCTCCATTTCCTTGGTATCCATATATATAGAAAATGAATAACTTTTCTTTTCCAATGTTATGATTCGCCTAAAATTTGAGACAACACGAGATGCTCAAATTTGTAAGGGGTTGCGGTCTGGGCTGATTGAGTCGGATCCACCCCCTAATAAATTGGTCTAGCCCAGGCTAAGAACCATATATATGGTTTGAACAATAATTTAAGGAGAATACACAAAATATGTGCCATGTTGTAGTAAATTAATGCCTAAGAAAGGAAAGGGAGAGGAATTCTCAAGTGTTTCAACCCTTCAAGGGTTCTCTGAAGGCATTTATTTATAATAGTACGATGGTTTTACAATTAGATACATTAATATCTTTACTAGATAGCAAAGAGAGAATGATAAATCTATATGTTGGTTGAGCATAATCAATCAGTTAGCAACTAACTGTAATACTTTCTTTTGAGTGTGCACAACTTAACAATCAATCTATATCAATCTTTAAGAATGGTTGGCATATGTTTTCACAGATGATCAGCACCGGTCTTCAGATAATAGATTAAAGTGAGTTTATGTGGATATACATATGTAGATAGATTTTACTAAAATCTTGCTTCGTAAAACCTAGTAAAAAAATCGTAATCAAAGGGACAAAGTGATTTAATGTCAATACGTCTTCAAGGCATTGAAATATCTAGAGGTATGACAAATCCGATGCGGGTGTCTAGTTAAATTGGGTGCCAAAAATTCATTGGAACAAATATTCCTAAATTAGAAAAAAGAGTACAATAAGGTCAAATGAGTATATACTTCCAGATACTTTCCATGATTTTGATAGTATTCCAAACTACAAGCATTAATGTAGTGAGCCTTCAAATCCGATGTTGTGAATGATCTTCTGGAAGATGGATTTTGGCAAGGACTTGGTGAATATATCGACCAAGTTGTCATGGAATCAGATATGCTTGACTTCAAGCTTTTGATGTTGTTGTTGATGCGAGAAGAAAAACTTCGATATGATATTCTTGGTATTGCCTCCCTTAATGTTCTTCCTTTGGTTAGCGCACGCGACGTTGTCGTCAAATATTATTGTTGTGACATCATTGATAGAAAGGAATCCGCTTGTACTCCGAATATATATGTTCACTAACGGTTGACAACCATATGCACTTTTGTGTGGCATCATGAAGGATGATAAGCTCGATATGATTTTAAGAAGTGGCGACCAAGGTATGTGGTTTATAGACTTTCAAGATATTGATGTATCCAAAAATGGTAAAGACATAACCACTTTTAGATTTTGCCTTATAGTGCCAGATAAATAAAATGCATCGGCATATATAGCCGACAAGACATACATCATTTCGGGGATAAGGAAGTTTGATCCATTCCGAGAAGAATAGGGATGGAATAAGTCCATGTCCGTAGTACACTTAATGTAACAATAGATATCTTTAATGCCATTCTAGTGGTGGTGTGTTGGTGTGACGTTAAATCTAACCAAGAGATTCACCAACAAATGAGATATCCGATCTAGTACACTGAGCTAAGTACAATAACGCACCTAAATTAGATATGAAAATTCATGTTCCAACACTTCTTCATCATCTTTCTTAGGTTGTAATGCGTCTCGTTTAGTATCTAGAGAACGAACGATCACGTGTGTATTCAACCATTTTGTTTTTGCCATGTTATACGGATATAACATATTCCGAGTGTAACTCAATTGTTGAACCAAATCAACCATCGGTATAACGCTCAAAAGGATGCCTAAATAGAATCGAATTTTTCCATGTTTTTGCCATGTTATACAGTCGGCGGGAGGCTCCTCTACCGGTGCGAGAGACATGAGTTCGGCCAGGAGCGGTGGCCAAGGATATCATTAATCGAGGTGTTCCACCTTTCGCCAATATGAAACCTAAGACTTGGGCTAACATCTGTGCCAAGTCCCTATCGACTCACAATGTGGAGGCATTGGCACAGAGAGGATGCTACCATAATCGAAGGAAGGCGTACGACCACAATATCAACTGAGGATATGGCGCCGTCTTTGGTGGAATGGTTGTGGTCGCTTGTCCCATACGTGCTATTTGGTAGTATTCACATTTGTGCATTGGGTACGAGGACTGACTAGTGCAACTTCAATCTTCTTCGGAGAGAATGGTTATTTTGCGGAGAAGTTTGAGAAAGAGGAAGAATGGGTGACAATCCTGGGCGACTAGCTATAGTCAATCAATCAATGCGGTAGCTGTCCTTGGAGCGTGACCTGTTGGCGACGGCTCCATGTTTTTGCATATATAGGAAGCTGCTAGGTGAACCGTAGTTCTGGTCCGCAACCATGTGTCAATGCTCCATTGGCAGGTCAATCGCCTGTGTACCCAAGTAAATAGAGGGGCAGCCAATAGGGCTTGACCACGTGGCTGCAGATCAGAACTGGCGGTTCAAATATAATTTTCCTTTTGCGCAGGTTTCGTTGCAACTATGGAACACGACTGCGCTCAACAAGATTGCTAGCGTAGTTGGTGTGCTAGTGAAGATGGACTCGATCGGCAGCGGAGCAGCGGCATGGACCGGCACGCCGACAACATTTATTAGCGTTCGCTCGAGTCCTCGTAGAGGTTACAACGTGTGGGGAGTTGTCAAAGTCGGTGTAGATTATGATGCCTGAGGGTCTGTTTGGTAACGGTGTTTTCATCGGTTTTGGGATGTTTTAGAATCGACCGTTTATGAAAAGTCCTGTTTGGTAATTTTTATGAGGCACTGGTTTTGGTCGGCTCAAAAACTCTCCAAAACTGGTGTAATGTAATTTTGGATGGCTTTATAAACACCCAAAATCGATAGGTTTTGAACGATTTTATTAATTTTATTTTATTTATTCTTGTTCAAAATCGCGTTACTAAACATGGATTGAATTGGTTTAAAAGTCACTACTTAAAACCATTTAAAATCGGACCTCTCATAACCGATACTTTAAAAATACCTCGTAACCGCTATCCCTTATAATTGCCAAACAGATCCTGAGGGTTCCTTATTTCATCAACCGATTACCTATGAGTGGTGTCCTCCAATGTGTATGGTGTGTCGATGCATCAGACACACAAAAAAGGACTGCCTGGACACTTTTGTTTTTTTTACTCACATATACCTACTCTCCTTAGCGGATCCGTGGCTCGAACAGCCACCCAGCTGGTCCAGGTACCAGCACGCTCCCAAAGGAGCTAACAAACTTGGTAACTGCCCGGACACATCAAAAGAAGAGTTGCATATTAAGGTTCGAGAAGTATTGCAGACGTCCGCTTCATTGGGATATTCAGAGACGCCTACAACAATACCAAGTGTAGCTGTAGAAGATGTTTTTCAGACATGAGTAAGGTCGCTACTGTATTGAATTGGGGTCTGCAATTCACTCATTACTACAAGTAGAATTAGAGATGCCTAACGAGGGTTTGTAGTCAATTGGTGACTAAGAGATGATAGATGGAGATATGAATTCTCAAGTGGCTTGATTCTCCGTAGACATCTATTTATAGTAGAATAGTGGTTTAATACTAGATACAATAATACATTTACATGACAACAAAGAAATGATGATATTTCTACTTCTTGATTGAATGTAATTAATTAGTTAATTACAAATAACTGTCACATGCCAATGTTATTTAGACATTACCATCATTACCAAATTGTACTACCTGATAGCTATTTAGAACATCGCCAAAACTATTGTCTTGTAATGCGTTGTGATTCTTATGTGACATGAGATACAAAATAATGTCTTATCTAGATTATAAGACTATATTTACAAAAGCAATGAAGTCGATTTTTTTTTTCAATGCAAAAGTATAGATATGCTTTTTTTTTTTTTCCAACTTTCAAGACAATTTATCTTCTTCTTCCTTCTTTTTTTAAAATATTTTTTTATTAATAATTGATGACATGGAGGTGAAAATATTATTAAGTATATTGTCTATAGCTACACAACCATGTTCACAATATCTTTTACATAAAATTTACTGTACCGATAATAATTTTATAGTAATTAAGTATAACGATAGAAGTTTTAAATAATTTGAAATTCCGATACATATCGCCAACTGAGTCGCCAACCAAGTTGGCAAAAATTCGACAAAAATCAACGTGGAATCCGACGTGTCTGGGAATGGGTGAATTTTCGCCAACTGAGATGGCGAAAATTTGGTTGTCAAAATTTTCGCCAATTGAACCAAATTTTCGCCAACTCAGTTGGCGAAAATGTGATGGATTAGTTTTTTTTGTTTGTTTTTTGATTTTATGTTTAGGGTTTGATTTGGTTTGGTTTTTTTTGTTGGTTTGATTTGTGTTGGTTTTTTATATTGATTTTTTGTGTTATTTTTGTGTTGGTTTATTTTCTGGGTATGTTCATATTGTACGTTAATATTGTTACGTTCATATTTTTACAACAGTTCTTTTTAAAAAAAAATTGTTGTAGCAATAATTTTTTTGTTGGTTTTTTGTGTTATTTTTTGTGTTGATTTTTTTGTTGTTGATTTTTTGTGTTATTTTTTTATTGGTTTATTTTCTGGATATGTTCATATTGTACGTTAATATTATAACGTTCATATTTTTACAACGGTTCTTTTTCTGTTCTTTCAGAAAATTTACTGTACCGATAATAATTTTTCTGTTAGGTTTTTTTTTTTTGGTTTTTTGTGTTATTTTTGTGTTGGTTTATTTTCAAGAAAATTTGCTGTACAGGAAATATTTTTAAACAAATTAACTAAAACGAAACAATTTTTCAAAAATTTGAAATCACGAAAGTTTTCGCCACCTCTGATGGCGAAAATTTTTTGGTTTTTAGGGGTTTTTGTGTTGGGTTTTTTAAAATTTTTGACAATACTAATTTGGTTTTTTTTCTTCAAAATTTTGTCCTCAAAAAATTAGTATAGATAACTAAAACAAATAACAAACTAATCATCATTCATATTAGTATAGATAATAACAAATTAATATAAATAATAAAAAAATTGAAAAATAAAATTATCGAAAGTAAAATTTGGAGGTTGAAACATCGTTTTCTTGCGATTCTAAAATTTTTGGAAGTCCGTCAAATGGTAAAACAGTTTATCATGTAGTACTTTTCGATACGGTTATTTTGGCACAAACTGGACCTTGTTTCAATCTCTCAGTCAAAAATTATGATACTTTAAAGTTTTAAATTTTATATTTGCCTGTAACATGTGCGTCTTGTTTCGGATGAATTTTTTTTCTACACGAATTGTGTTACTCTCGTCGAAAACATACAAATTGGCCTATTGTTTGACGAAAAACGTGTAAACCCCCAGATTTTTCAGAAATTAAAAATAAATTTTCGGAAAATTTCTGTGATTTTTAACTAATTAAAATCAATGTTTTCTGGTATTAAATTAATTTTATAATTTTATAATTTTATTAAATATTAAAATATTATGAAAATAATATTTTTGGATGTAAAATAAAATATTAAACTTACTGTAATTTTTTGAAATTTATTGGACCCCAGACCTATTTTTAAAGACCTAAAAACTAAGTTTTTATTTAAACCAAAACAAACCAACTGGTTTAACCCTGAACCGAACCAAACTAAGACTAAATAAACCAACCCTTCCTGAACCGGACCCAAACCCTAGCGGGTCGGATCGGATCAGAACCAGTTAACCCGACCCGCTACAACCCGACCCATTACTGCTACAGTAACTGCCCCAATTTCCCGAACTCCCCGCGGCCGATCGCCTCCCCGCTGCCCGTTCACGCCGCAGCCGCAGACGCTCCGCCTCCCCCACCGGTCGATCCTACCCCTTCACCTTCCCCAACGCCCGGCCGGCCATCCCTTATATAAACGATCACCTCTACCATCACTTCCCCCAACCGACCGCCTCCCCTCTCCGCCGTTTTTCGGCCGACCTCGACCCTCCCCCGAGCTCCCCCAGCGCCGACGAGCTTCCCACGACGACTCCGACGACCCGTCAATGACCTTCGCCGCCGCCAACACCGAGCACAGCAGCCACAACAACCGCCGCCGGCCGAGCACCGCCGTAGCCGCGTCACGCCTCCTCGCGAACGCATATTTCAGTCGATTCCGGCGTCCTGTTCTGGTGAGCATTTCTCTCTCCTCGATGCCTCATTTTTCGTTCTATCGAATCGTGCGCGTACCCTGCGTGACCCTCTCGAATCCCGTGCAACTAGTTCAGGGTATCGCGTCCTATGGCGATCGCAAACTGCGACGCAAAAATCAGGAAAATAAATCCCCTTTTCTGAAAATTCAAAAAATGTCCCGAACTCCCCAGTTCGCGACCGTTTTGCGAATAACCTGTTAAATGTTTTCAAAATTGGCTTGAACAGTAATTTAGACCATATGACCAAGTTTTAAAATCCTGTTTTTAGTTCAATTTATTGATCTATAGTTTGTAATTTATTCGAGGGTGAAATTGGCCAAAAATTTGGTCTTATAAAACCCTGATTTTTTCGGAACTGGACGCGCCCCACTAAACGAGGCGACTTGGTAGTGTACGAACTTCGCCGAAAGGTGCGCACCGTTAATACGGACGTGTGAGATTTAGCGGAAGTTGAGTTGGATGTGCGTGCACACCGGAATCAACGTGTATCCGTCGACAACACCCCATATCGGCTCTGTTCTGAAACTTGTTTTAACTTCGTGCACGCTCGTCGTTTCGAAACGAAACTTGCGCCATCGGACTCGTAGAAATACGCTGGTCCTGTGACTCAAGTTTGGTTCGATTCTGAGAACGTCGACAAAATTCCGTATCGTGGGTCCCACGGCTCCACTTGACGGGCAATTTTGTGATCGGCTCATCGGAATCCAGCTCTGGACATTCCGTTAGGTTCGTATCGTCGTTCTGGACTTGTGGACACTAAGTTTGACGAATTTGGAGAACATTGTCTCTGGCACATTTTTGGGTGCGAAGTGGGCCACATGTGGACCCCGCTTTTACCAGAAATTGTCACTTTTTGCCTTGTGTTCAAATTGGACTTATGGACAGGCAATTCTAGCTATTTGATATCTTCTGAACCTGATGGTCTGCAGATCCCGCTGAAACCAGAGCAGTAGTTGAAAATCAAGCCCCAGGCAAGCGTACCTTGCCATACTTGCAGCACTTGTTTTCTATTATTCCCTTGATTTAATTATATGATATAAATGTTCAACCTAGGACCGTGTGATATTACTTAACGTCCAAATAATATTCGGGTGTCAATGCCGTACGCGGAGTTGTGTAACGTCACCTAGACATGGATATCGAGACCCTATACATTGTCGTGCTTGCATCATCAAGTACGTCATACCACAGGACACCTGACACTATTCATAAGACAGAATCTTCCTGAGATATTCATGGTGATTCTGTATAGGTTACAAGATTAGTGACATAGACTTTTACATATGCATAAATATCATTATGACTTGCTGCATTAGATATGATCTTGCATGTCATGGACATGAGACGTGTGATTACATTGGGTGGGAAGAGACTTACCATACTAAAGGCTGATTATATATATATATATATATATATATATATATATATATATATATATATATATAGTTATCTGGAGGTGCCTTAGACTCTGACACAGAACTTTGACACATGTACTGGTCCTTCGAGAAAATACTGCTATGAATTTTTCCGACACAGAACCTATAGTAGTCTTAGCCTAAGTATGATTAATGCTCTCAACTTGCATATCACATAGCTGGTTATATAGTTTGCCCTATTCATTTATTATTGTACTGCATTTATTTGGCTTGAGTTATTCTTGTACCTTGCTATGTCCCCTGAGGACCTGGATCCGGATTATGTCCCCAAGTTTAGCAGAGGAAATCTACCCCGAGGTGTACGGGACAGGAGCAGTCTTTGGAGCAGTACCAGAACCCGAGGACGAGGTGATCGCTGAGGATTTCTCCTGAGTATTTGCTTATTCTATACTCAGTCTTTGCTGTTATTAGACTCTTTTATTTATTGTTTAATGAACTATTGTATCAGACTTATCATCGGGTTGTTCCCCGAGATATATTTTATTGAGACTTGATGTTAATTTATATTTCATATTGATGTATTCATTTCTGTGGATGAGATTAGTATATTAGACCATTTCTGTTGTTTTACAGCTTAAGTACACCCTGATGGGTCCATTAAATTGGGTTTGTCCATCGGCGTGTGCTGCTGGCTATTGCCACGTGGCTAGTCCATCAGTATTTTGGGACTGGGGCGTGACAAAACGATTTCAAAATAAATAGTTATGGCCGCTCGAAGTCTGCTCGACGACAGACGTAATATTTTTACGGCATATTTTTTTAAAATTTTTTGTTGTTTAATGATAGCATATATTTTTTTAATTTATTTAAAAAAATTATTGATACAACAACTTTTAAAAAAAAAGAGCCGTTGTAAAAATATGAAAGTTACAGTATTAACGTACAATATGAACATATCCAGAAAATAAACCAACAAAAAAATAACAAAAAAATCAAAAGAAAAAATCCAACACAAATCAAACAAACACAAAAAACCAAACCAAATCAAACCCTAAACAGAAAAAAAAAAAAATCAATCCATCACATTTTCGCCAACTGAGTTTGGCAAAAATCCACCCACTCCCGCTACGTCGGATTTTACGTCGATTTTTTTCGGATTTTTGCCAACTGGTTGGCGAAAATTCAGCACTCCTAATTTTCGTCAATCCAGTTGGCGATATGTATCGGATTTTCAATTTTTTTTAAACTTCTAACGTTATACTTAATTAATATAAAATTATTATCAGTACAGTAATTTTTTTTGTATTTTTTATAATTTTTATCACATTGGCTTTACAATTTACTTGACAATTGTGTTGGAAAATTTTTTTTAAATAAAATTTTCTCATTCCTATGTGGCAAGAACTTTTTTTTGTCAAAACCTGGAAAAAATTCTCCTTTTTATATATATATATATATATATATATATATATATATATATATATTCCAATTTGACTGAAGATGCTCTTAGACACAAATTTTCTCCATAACACATTTTATGGTTCTCTTTATTGATTAAAGGTTGTTTGGGCTCAACTGTAACTAAGCTTTTTTGACTATTAAGACGGCGGGGGAAGCAGTTAATAAATTGTCTTTTTTTTTTATAAATATTTTAATTGATGACATGGAAGTAAAGATATTATTAAGTGTATTGTCTACAACTAGACAACTATGTTCACAATATCTTTTATAACTTTTGTCACATAGATTTCACAATTTAAATGGCAATTGCACTGGAAAATAATTTTTAAATAAAATGTTCTCATTCCTATGTGGCAATAATTTTTTTGTTGTGAATGAAACGCAGAAACCGTTCCTCAAACCAGAGAGTACCTGCAGAGAATCGAACAAAATGCACAAACAAAAAAATACCAAACACAAATCGCAGACACAAAATTTTTTACGTGAAAAATCCAGATGGATAAAACCACGGGACGATTGAAGTCAAACCCTGAAGAATCTCCACTAATGGAATAAAGAGATTACACCCTCTATAAGCTCCTCACCGATCCAACACGGATCACCGCAACTCTCTGGAACAAAAAATATATTACAACCACGAAGAAAAAAGACAATGAGAAATATCCTAAATTGATCTCAAGTACAAAAATATAGAGTTTTAGCGACGATTTTGTCGCTATTTTAATATAACGACGGATTAGCGACAAAAATGTGGCGTCACTAATTAAAGTGTCGCTGCCATATTTTTGTCACTAATCCGTCGACATGGCGACGATTTTGTGATGAACTTAGCGACGAAATTACAGCGACGGATTAGTGACAAAATATTTACGTCGCTTTATTTGGTGACGGATTAGTGACGGATTGGCGACAAAAAGTGTGAGTCCATTTTTACCAAAATTTTCAGAAGCTCACTGGCGAAATTTTTGTCGCTTCTCCGTCGCTATTTTACAGTATTTTTGTAGTGCTTCTTCTCCGAAACGGCCTTTAATCCTTCTTTCTCCTCTCCAAAGTTGCAATGGCACTCTTGCCACATTTTTCTCTCTCTTATTTTTTTCTCTCATGTTGTTGTATATTGCATGAGCCTTTATATAAACCCTTGCATGAATTAGGATTTCCATATGAAAAAATATATATATAAGCCAAAAATATTTATGAAAATCCAATTACATTCAATCATATATTTAAGAGAAATCAAATCATAAATTAGCTTACCATAAATTGTAAATCCAATTATATGGAAAGTTAATATATGAAAGATCTAATTATAAATATATAATTAAAGTCAAAGATGGAAATCTAATATAATATTTGCTTACCATAAATGTTCCAATACACAGCGTTCGATGCACTTTTCGAGCTTTTTCGACACACGGATGACGCTCGTCGTGTAATGACCCACTCCGCTCAACCCAGAGGGCCGATTCAAATGGCACAAGTGTAGCGAACTGACCTGCCTTGCTCAGCAAGATGACTCGTTTGATGCAATCTCATTTAGACTTGGATCTTCAAATGAAGTTCAGACTTAGACTTTTCAGAGGCGTGCTCGTAGTCTCGCTCGGCCGATGCGATTCATCGCTAAGGTAGGTGGCCCCGGTGAGCCTGTCCCTAATTAGTTGCACACTTAAGAAAATGAATGATACATGCTAGTTTTCAATGATAACCTTTGCATGCTAATAAAAAGAGATAAACGCACATAGCTAAGGGGATAATCCCGCCTTATCATTGTATAGAACATGGAGATCTTACTTGCTATTTGCGTAATTAGGCTATTGAGTTGAAATATAGTAGTTTTGTAGTACCCTGCTCCGCATAGGCACTATGTACAAGTGATATCGCTTTGCTCGCTCGAGTGGAAGTCTTCTCGGAGAGTTTTCGATCGAACCACAAGACGATTGATCTAAGTGAGTGGGCAAAACTGCATTCTCTGATTCTTGCACGCCTTAATAATGAATATGAGTTTTCTACTGCTTGTTCTAAGAAGATAGTTTCATAAGAAGAATGATAGAACCTGACTCTGTATGCTTAATATGAGAACTTGTATTGCTTGTCATTGAAATGAATCTGCATGCCTAACTAGAGAACTTATATGCTTGTCTAAAAAGAGATAGAACCATTGTGTATCATGTAGATTTATTGTGTATCAGTGGGTTGTCGTATTTATATGTCTAGAGAGTGTATTGTCTTGAGTGACAGTTTGGGGGAAACTTGGTGATAGCTCATCCATGTTTGTGCAATAAATATTGCACTGTTAAATGCTGCATAATTTAGGGATCAGCTGTGTTGGGGGTTGGTTGCCTGTTGAGTTTTTTTTGTTGGAAGATGTTGTGGTGTGCTGAGTCAAGGAGTTTGGTATCAGTTTAATATTCAGTTTGATGGTAGGGATCAGATTAGTTGTAGCTAGGTGCTATTTTGTTGCAGGTCTACAACATTTACAATATTGTTCAGTCCAGATTTAGGAGTGAGGGATAAGCAGGTACTGCACATAGTGTTAAGGTAGGGATGTGTCATGTGGGTTAGTGTGGTTAGTCAATAGGGTGTTAACTTGGTTAATAGTAAATAAGGATGGGCACTTGGTATCAATCAAATGACTGAATCCAGGAATAGGTGCCAGGTGAAGCACAGTGGGGTGCACAAGTGTTTGAGGTATCAGCAGTCAGTGATAGTATGGGGGACTAGGTAATTGCCAAGTGCAAGAAATTGGCTTGGATATTTTCAGTTATCCAAAAGGAATTGAGTTGGTGAGAAGTGCAGGGAGTATCATTGTATTTCAGTTGTGGGTTAACTGTTGTAATAACTAAATTGCATATCGAGATTGCTTTGAGCTGTGCCTCATCCCCAGGACCCGAAAATATGGAGTCGATGCCTTGAGCCGTATCGAGATTGTTTTGAGCTACTTTTGTATAAAGGGACATAATGTATGGAATGGTGTCATTGTATTAGAGTGAAATAGAGTGCTTGAGCAATTTGTAACCTCGGCCAAGCGCCGCTTGTAACATTTTTGAATATCAATAAAGATGCTTGTTTCTTTATGCCATTGTGTTTTTTTACTTTTCTGCAATATATGTGCCGCTGCTTCTGTCTTGAATAGCTTACTTGCCCGTGTTCAAAGCTTTGGCCTTGTGCAAGCGCAATTTAGGCTTGCACGCCATCGTGCCCAAGCGAGGACGATCGGTTCCGTAGGGACCAAGCGAGGATGATCGGCCCCTGTGGGACCGGGGCGCGACAAGTTTCTTATATATGCCACAAAAGTAGTTTGAGTTTATACTGAGGCACCGCACCGCATAAAATGTGACACGGGATAGAGTATAATCATGTTGCATACATAGGCGAGGAAGACTATCAAGTACTCGTTCCAAGTTAGAAGAAAAAAAAGAAAGTACTCGGGATATCCAGATCACCGAGGCAGTCTCTAATCAGAGAGCTGTGCAAAGAAGAAAGATCCGAGTGTAGTCCTAGGCAAGATTGAACCGAGTTGATGTCGGATAATAGAAACCGAGCAGGAAGATCTCGGCTAGGATTAGAAGCGGGGGAGTAGTTGCATGTGTAACACCCCATTCCGCTCAAACGGACTGCCGATTCAAACGGCAAAAGTGCAATGTCCCGACCCGCTTTGCTCAGGCGAGAATACTCGTTTGAGGCAAAGGATATCCAGACTTGTCCCTACAGGATTTCGGCTTAGGCTTTCAGAGGCTTGCTCGAAGTATCACTCTACCAAGGTGAATCATCGCTAAGGTGGGTGGCTACGGTGAACTTGTCTTTGCTTAGCCAGCACACTTAAAATATGGAATGATACATGCTAGTCGCTAGATGAATCACCCCCTGCATGCTAATAAGAATACAACGCACCTAGCTAAGAGAATAATCCCAACTTGTATTGCTTGTGTTAGAACATGGAATTAAAATATTACTTATATTCAGACCCTCGCATGCTACCCTAGATCATGTCGCTCGGGAAGTCCCTTACGGTTTCACTCCTTGGCTTACCTTTGGGCCCGAGCCAACGCTATTACTTAAGTTCTCAATGTTGCCTTGCCTTAATATTTTCCACACGAAATTATGCCACAATAAAGAACACTATCGTGTACCGTGCATGCATTGAGTCAGCCATGAGACTATCAAATAGTCCTTCTGTGCAATTGAACCTACAAGTATCCGGGACCGTTAGGTCACCAAGACAATCCCCGAACCAGGGGCATGCATCAAGGCAAGTTGAATCAATGAATGGAAATCATGTCAAATTTACATTTGAATGATAATCACATGCAGTTTACATTTGAATGAGTATCATGTCACGAAAATAAAGAATCACAGCTCGTGGAGCAAATGCTCGGTTCAGAACAAGAATCATGGATTATCATATCAAGTTATGGATTTGGAAAGACCCTGACCTGCATGTCGCGGACAACTTGAAAAAGGTGATCTTCGGATCTCGTTCCACGGGCCATCACCGGTGCACTGGGACCGACCTGATTCGGATGGAACTAACGTTATAGTCTCACATGATTGACGGGATAGCTTGCGGCGCACCACGTACTTTCGTTGCATATGCTCTCCGCCAATGACTATGTCCTTTATGGCTATGCCAGCGACAAATGTTTATATAGATAAGTCATCCTCGCTAGCGGCTATCCGCGTGCGAGTCATTGCATCGCATCAAAAGAACAACTAAACACCTAGACGATCATTATATAACAACACTCGTGTTTGCATATGCTATTGCCTTGGTTTTCATTTATGAATGCTCGTGCTTAAATTAACTTGATTTGCCTTGGACAAGGAAGGACAAAGGGTAAGTTGGTAAGTCTCGCCGTGTTTTCTCTTATGTCGCACGATGCACTGTCACACGAATTAGGCTATTCAATCTTTGCCATGAAACTGATCCTAAGGCAACTAGAAAGATAACATAATAGTTGGTGCACGAAACCTATATTACGTGTTTGGATTGTTGAGCGGGCGAGTAGCCTCCCCATCAGTGCATTCATGTACTGATAATCTATCAGGTTGTTTGCAGGGTGCGAGAGAACCTTGTTCGGTGCGGATGCCTCCTTCATGCGTGCTAAGGCGTGGAGATCACTCTGGAGCCTCGGAGCGTTACGATCCGGAACTGAAGCACATATACAAGACATAATATTGGAACATCGCCTGTATCATTCCATAAATGTAGCCACATGGCACGCTTTTACTATTTCAGAGAGAGAGACTTGAGCGACTTGTAATCTCGGCTATGCGCCGCCTCTAACACTTGTTTATATAAATAAAGAGTTTGTTTTAATTCAAGTAGTGTTATTCAATGCTTCCGCTATTGTCGACTCAGTGAACTTGTTATCAATCGCCTATGCGTTTATATAATTTCGCTGCACTCGGACAATCTGTGCGACTCTGTGGCTTAGACCTCTTACCGCCAGCCAACGAACCACGGCCTTGCATGGACGCGGCTCACGCTCGTGCGGCATCACGCCCGGATGGGTCAAGCAATCGTCCCGCGGGAGCGCTGGCGCGGTGATTCTCGCCTAGCGGGGACGGCCGATTAGCCTGCGGGAGATCGGGGCGTGACAACATGGTCACGGACAACTGATTGCGCACCAGATAGAGAAGAGTCCTTGACATAATTGCTTAGGGACCCGAATCGTGTCAGCCCTAAAGCACAATGCCAGTGTAGTCCTGGTAATATGCTAGCTGAAGTACTAGCGGACGAGTGGGGTCATCCAACAAGGCTTGCTACCGACCTGGATGGTCGTCGACTCAGCAGATGGTTCGGGATGCCTAGTAAGGCTCGCAACCGAGCTGGGAAGACAGCCGTTCCATCCCAGATCTTATCCAATATGGCTAGCAGACCTAGTGACCTTCATATTGATAAGTCATGCATAGCGGCTATCCGCATTCAGAAGAAGAGTAACATGAAGGAGTACATTTGTATGACACTTTGCATGTTTAGAATGGATGCACGGTATATAACATAGTTCGAGTAGAATGGGTCTGAGACAGAGAGACAAACGTAACACTTGGATTGCATGGATGTTCTTCTCTATTTAGTAGATCATCATTTATATTGCTGCATATGACAGGGAAGGCCGAATGGTAAGAAAGGGTAAGACAAACTCAGTTGTTTACAATACGACACTCTTATGCAGACACGGATATTACCTTCATTATATTGCCATATAACGGATCCTAAGGCAAAGACTAGAAAGACAACATAATCAGTCGGTGCACATAACTAATGAACATTCTTGTTTTGTGGCATAGGCGAGAGGCCTTCCACCAGTGCATTCAATGTACTGATACCCAACCAGATTGCATGCAAGGTGCAGGAAAGATCTCGTACGGATTCGAAGATCGCTTAACGTATTGAGGCGCCGGACCGCATTGGCGTCTTGGAGTGTGGCGCGCGGACCTGGAGCTCAGCTACATTAGCTATATTTTTTAGCTGCATTTGTTTGGTCGCTTCGCTCCCTCGCGAGACTCCGGTCCGACATGTCCTGACCTTCCACTACATGACCGGCATAGCCGGTGGGGAGTTCATTTGGCTTTCAGCTCTTTACTCATCGCCTCCGATGATCCCCTACTTCACTCATTTTCTCGTTCGTGGGTCTTCGTCTCCGGCGCCCTCCGGATCCCAGAGTATTTGATTCAGTTGTAAGCCTAAGGGCATATTCATTGTAAGAGAGAGAGAGAGAGAGAAAGAGCACGAGCGACTTGTAATCTCGGCCTAGCGCCGCTTGTAATCTTTACTTCATATCAATAAAGAGCTTATTTTTGATTCAATACTTGTGTTTATTCTATATTTCCGCTATGACGATTCTGCGAACTAGTTATGAATGACAGTTTTGGTATTTGCCTCGCGCGGACGCAACTCTTGATGGAAACGATCGTCCCGCGGGAGCGCTGGCGTGGTGATTCGCGCCCAGCAGGGACGACCGATTGCTGTGGAAGATCGGGGCGTGCCATTTTGATATCAGAGCACAACTTTACGTCCTTGGAATTCGTATCGATTCTCTCAGTTTTGAACTTGTTTATTAAAAATGTGATAGACGCTCTCTCTCGATGCTTCGATGAATATTCCGTACAATGAGTCTAAATATTTTTAAAAAGTGCATGTCAATGGTATGATTGCTTGAACGGGATTATTATGCGAGGGCCTTTGTGCCAACCTGTGTAGACTTTATGGGAATAGACTCGTGTTAGAATCTGCAAGTTATATATGAACCCGAATACCTATACATGAACATCAAGCGGGTTAGTGTGCGAGATAGAACATTGTTCAGACAGTTGCCTATGCACACAGCCTTTCGGCTAAGTTGTGTTGAATATCGTGTGCCAAGACTCTTGGTTCTAGTAAGTTGAAAGTGAGATTTTGGTATCGTTCGGATAAGAATAAAGTCGGACTTAGAATGGAAATCGATAGATACATTATCGGAGTACCGCTAAGGCGAATAATGTGAATCGTGTTTGGATTTTGAGATATAGTTTAGACGGTTATTCGTAGCAATAAGTTACGATTCAAAACGTAGTTGTATGGAGGACTATCGATAGAGCTACATACGAGACTAAGATCGTCAAGGCATCGAATAGAGATCGTGCTGGAGTTCTAAGGAATGAATTGGATATACGAGTGAATGATGCGAACGTGATTCAGGAGTTAATAGAATGACTCAATTTTTGAGTGGTGTATGCGATAGTCTCAGGATCGAATGAGCGAATTGAGAGTAAAATAAGTTATAAAGATTCATAGAGTATAGCTCGAACCCTGAGTGGTGTATTGGTTAGCTTAGAAATGTTCAAAAGAATCGTGGATTTCGGAGTATTAAACGGGTCTAGCTACAAGCGACGAGATTGTGTAAAGCCTTAGTATGAATAAATGAAGCCTAGCAAGTAAGCGGATTCAAAGGAATCATGCAAGATTTGATTCAAACGAGTTAGAATGAGTTGAACAAGGGATAAGGCTTACATCGGATAGAAATTCAGAGTACTTGAAATTGATATCATGGTCGGGGAAAACTTAGTGGATCGTATGAGCTATTTTGAATTGAATCAAATGAATTAAAACCTGAGTTGTGATGGAATAATCTGGAATGCGATCGAAGTTAGAGTTATTGGAATAATGACGCGAACGAATGATAGTGCGCATGAAAAATTTAGATTTGAGTAGGGTATCGCTCGATAAAGTTTAGGTTGAGTACGAATGCTACAGTTTTAAATTTGTGAGACTGTATAACATATCAATGGGTGGAAGATAGCATGGATTGATGCAAGTTAGTGAAATTATGGTTCAAAGATTGAGATAGGCGATTATGGACTTGATCTTGAATTTGAACGGACGATCTTGAGTCGAGTTCGAAGGTAACACTCGACATAAGGCCTAGACGAGATCGATTATTCCGCGAGAGCGTTGACGTGGTAATTTCACGTCCGACGGGGATGATCGAACTCACGGGAACATGTTCGAAGATTTTACAAAGAACTCTATAAAATGGAACGTATCGAAAGTGAATATACTTTGGTTTGGGATTTGAACTTAGTTGTTTGAGGAATGTTAGAAGTAGACTACGAAATGATCAAACGGTAACATTAAAGTTGGACGATTTGGCCAGATGAATTATGATTACGACAAGAATGGTTGTTAGATGAACATGACTTGATGGATCAATGCGCAACTTAGATGAAACGAAGTATAAAGATAAGGTATCTATTCGTTCAATGATAACCATAACGTTTGACCTTCCTGTCTTATGCGAGTACAACTCCTTACTCGCACATGCATCACGTCCGGATTAGGACAATTATCTCGTGGGAGCGTTGGCGTGGTAATCTCACGTCCGACGGGGATGATTGAACTTGCGGGAGACCGGAACGTGACAATTGAAGGAACATTTTGACTTGTGGTTCGACATGATAAGATGAGTTTCATGATACAAGTGAATCAAAGGTATTTTTGGGATGAGTTAGTCTAGAACATGAAGCATGACACTCAAATGGTTTAGTGAACGGATACGTGAATTATGTTGTACTGCTTTGAATTTATGATTGAGATCGAAGAGGTAAAAATTGAATAATGACTTGGTGGTCTAGACTTAGAAAAGATTGGATATATGGATCCTATCAGGTGTTTATGGAGATAGACTATGAAAATTACTAGGCTTGACATGCGACGTGGATATATCGTGGATTCAGTTGAATGAACATGTTGATGTAATAGGATGATCTGTGCTCGATATTTAAAAATTTGAGTGAAACGAGCTTGGGTCGAATATCCCGTACGAAAGAACAATGGTTTGACCTTAGGGTATTTGGGGAGAGCGTCGTGCAACACGATTGCACGATGAGTCATAAACTCGAATTGTACCTATGATCTTGTGTGCTGACCTATTGTCTAGGCAGACGACCCTATATCTTGAGTTAAACTGGAGTGTAAGACTTCAGATTATTGTTCGAAAAAATGATAGAACTGGGGCAATGAGACCTAGAGTTAGGACTTGGAACTTGGAGTATACGCTAGCGACGTTGGCATTGAAACGAACGGAATGAGAGATAGGACTTGGGTGATAATTGACTGATTAGATAGGTTATACGACGGTGAGGAATAAGACGATATTAGAGAATTGTCGGACGAAATTTGAATTGGTGATATTCAAGATAAGTTGGCATAACGAGTTAAATCGTTGCTTGGAAGATGTGCATTGCTAGTAATGCAATACTTGGATTTGAGTGAGATTGGAATAGATGATGACTAAACGAACTAGAGTTCGGTTAGTCGAGTAGTGAAATGATTAGCGATTCAAAATATTTTTCATGAGTAGCTTGTCCGACTTAGATGTCACTAAACTTGGTTGAAATATACATATTTGGGGGACTCCTTGATATGAGTACGATCCAGACTTAGCGATATGCATAACTCGAATGTAACTGCAAATAAAAATGTTCAAATTCGCATGGATGAGTATGGAAACTGGAGTAAGTTAGCCTCAGTCTAGACTTTCATAAAAGGAAGATTGTAATGTGCCCCATATGATCGAGATAGTTCTGTGATAAGGTACAGTAAGAGACTGAGTTTGGGAACGCAGTAGTTGAATGATAGAGTCATTCAATAAATGGTTAAGTACACGTGCAAAACGGAATGAGAAAACGAATAGGAAGTTAGGTTCGATCGGACCTAAAACGCAAAGGATTAGAACGTACCCCGTGTTGGGAAATTTAGCTCTGCGCTAAGGCACAACAAAGACAGAGTCAGAAAATATAGGCAATTTGATGAGATGACTTTGGGTGGTAGATTTACTTAGCGAGAATGGACGGTGACTCAGATAAATATGGATGCAAGACGGGATTGGAAGATTAGCTAAGATTCAAGCTTTTGGGTTTAGGCGTAACGATGGGTTTTGATAGGCGACGTCGAGTAATCGGTCGGATGTGTTGGGTTCACATGGATATAATATACCAATTGGGCAAGTTCACCCAAAGACAGAGTTTTCTAGTACGCATTGAGTTATAGAATACCCCGTGTTTGAGTAATACAGCCCTACGCCAGGCACAATAGATTTTGAGTCGAGGAGTGCAACGATTAAGTTGACTATAGTTCGATAGTATTGAATGATAAAGTTGTTCGATGAGATTGGATAAGCACGTGCGTAGCGCGTGGTGAAATAAATAAATGAATATAGTGTTGAAACAGTCTTTGGAAGTTAGACAAGAAGTATAGAGTTTGGTTAAGAAGTTGAGCAATAATACGAGTTTCGCTCAGGAATTCTCGAGGACGAGACTTGTTCTGAGTGGTGTATAATGTAACGACCTGCTCCGCTCAACCCGGAGGGTCGATTGAAATGGCACAAGTGTAGCGAACTGACCTGCCTTGCTCAGCGAGATGACTCGTTCGATGCAAATGTATTCAGACTTGGATCTTCAAATGGAGTTCAGACTTAGAATTTTCAGAGGCGCGCTCGGAGTCTCGCTTGGCCGATGCGATTCATCGCTAAGGTAGGTGGCCCCGGTGAACCTGTCCCTACTTAGCTGCACACTTAAGAAAATGAATGTTACATGCTAGTTTCCAGCGATAACCTTTGCAGGCTAATAAAAAAAGATGAACGCAATAGCTAAGGGGATAACCCCGCCTTATCATTGTATAGAATATGGAGATCTTACTTGCTATTTGCGTAATTGGGCTATTGCGTTGAAATATAGTAGTTTTTTATATATACCACAAAAGTAGTTTGAGTTCATACTAAGGCACTATATCTCATGGAATATGACACGGGATAGAGTATAATCATATTGCATACATAGACGAGAAAGACTATCAAGTAGTCGTTCCAAGTCAGAAGAAGAAAAGAAAAGAAAGTACTCGGGATATCCAGATCACCGAGGCAGTATCTAATCAGGGAGCTGAACAAAGAAGAAAGATCTGAGTGTAGTCCTCGGCAAGATTGAACAAAGTTGATGTCCTCGGATAAGAGAAACCGAGCAGGAAGATCTCGGCTAGGATTGGAAGTGGGAGAGTAGTTGCATGGTCACGGACAACTGGTTGCTCACCAGGTAGAGAAGACTCCTCGAGACAATTGCTGAGCCATCCGAATCGTGTTGGCCCGGGAGGACAATGCTAGTGTAGTCCTGGTAATACGCTAGCTGAAGTACTAGCGGGTGAGTGCGGGTCATCCATCAAGGCTTTCTACCGACCTGGATGGCCACCGACTCATTGGATGGTTCAGGACGTCCAGTAAGGCTCGCAACCGAGCTGGGAAGACAGCCGTTCTATCCCAGATCTTGTCCAATATGGCTAACAGAGCCAGTGACCTTTATATAGATAAGTCATGCATGTATAACGGCTATCCGCCTTCAGAAGAGGAGTAACATGAAGGAGTACATTTGTACGACACTTTGCATGTTTAGAATGGATGTACGGTATATAAAATAGTTCGAGTAGAATGAGTCTGAGGCAGAGACACAAACGTAACACTTGGATTGCATGGATGTTCTTTGCTATTTAATAGATCATCATTTATATTGCTGCATATGACAGGGAAGGCCGAATGGTAAGAAAGGATAAGACTAACTTAGTTGTTTACAGTACGACACTCTTATGAAGACACGGATATTACCTTCATTATATTGCCATGTAAATTGATCCTAAGGCAAAGACTAGAAAGACAACATAATCAGTCGGTGCACATAACTAATCAACGTGCTTGTTTTATGGCGTGGGTGAGAGGCATCCCCACATGTGCATTCAATGTACTAATACCCAAACAGATTGCATACAGGGTGTAGGGTGAACTCGTACGAATTCGGAGATCGCTTAACGCATTGAGGCGCCGGACCGCACTTGGCGTCTTGGAGCATGCGCACGGACCTGAAGCTCACATGTATGAGACATAATGTATGGGAACATCATCATCCAGAGTGTTTGATTCAGTTGTATGCTTAAGGGCATATTCATTGTAGAGAGAGAGAAAGAGAGAGAGAGAGAGAGAGAGAGAGAGAGAGCACGAGCGACTTGTAAACTCGGCCTAGCGCCGCTTGTAATCTTTACGTCATATCAATAAAGAGCTTGTTTTGGATTCAATAGTTGTGTTTATTCTATGTTTCCGCTATAACGACTCTTCGAACGAGTTATCAATGATCGTTTCGGTATTTGCCTCGCGCGGGCGCAACTCCAGGCTCGTGTGCCATCGTGTCCTGATGGAAATGATCGTCCCGCGGGAGCGCTGGCGCGGTGATTTACGCCCAGCGGGGACGGTCGATTCCTGCGGAAGATCGGGGCATGATACATCGCACTCCGGGGTATTCTACACATAGGTTGGTAACCCCACCCACTCCAACAAATCTCTCCTTCACAACTATGTAGAGGGGGTCATCATCCCGATGATCCGCCTGCATGTCACGCCCCAGTCCCAAAATACCAATGGACTAGTCACGTGGCAATGGCCAACAGCACAACTCCAATGGACAAACTCAATTTAATGGACCCGTTAGAGTGCACTTAAGCTATAATAAATATAAATAAAAGTCTACACCATCTATCACAGTATAATTCTAGTCTCATCAACAGAAAGTAAACATAATTCAATATGATAGACCAGTCAAGATAATAGATTAAAAATAATCCATCATCAAGTCCACATAATTAGTGTCTCGGGGAACAACACGTCATAATAAGAAGAGAATAACACCAATACATATGTCCATAAGTTCAAGTCCAAGTATGTCATAATACTAAGCATAAATAACTGAGTACTCAAGAGAAATCCTCTGGCACAACCTCGTCCTCTGGTGCCAGTACCGCTCCAACGTCAGCTCCTGTCCCGTAAACCTTGGGATAATCCTCCTCTGCTGTACCTGGGGACATAATCCTGATCCAGGTCCTCAGGGGACATAGCAAGGTACAAGAAATACTCAAACCAAATAAAATGCAGTAAATAAAAATAGATCCTCAGGGCAAGCTATGTAACCAATTAAGTGAAATAAAAATGAGAGCATCACTAGTACTCATGCTGAGACCACTACAGGCTCTGTATCGGGAAGCCCATAGCAGCAAGTAATCTCCAATAAATGTGCCAAGCTCTGATACAAAGACTAAAACACCTCCAATAGTATAGTATAGTATAGTATAGTATAGTATAGTATAATATATATATATATATATATATATATATATATATATATATATATATATATATATATATATATATATAATCATCCTATAGCATGTGTGTCTCTCCTCACCTAATGTAACCTCACGTCTCATCTCCACAACCTCTCATGTCCATAACACGCAAGATCATGACCTCTAGCTAGTACAATTAGTCATAATAATATCTATATAATATGCAAGTCTCAAATCACGAATCTTATAAGCCTATACAGAATCACCATGAATAACTCAAGAAAAGATTCTGTCTCATGAAATAGTATCAATTGTCCTACAGTCTGATGTACTTGGTAAAACAAGCACGTAAAAATAGGATCGTGGTATCAACTCTCTAAGTGACGTTACACGACTCCGCGTACGGCGTCGACACCCGAATCTTGTTCGGACGCTAAAAAATGTCTCACGGTCCTAGGTTGAACAGGTACATCACAAAAGTATATATATAGAAAGAAACATAAGCAGATAATATAACATGATCTACTGCAAGTTTGGCAATGTACACTTGCCTGAGTTCTAAACTCCGTCAACTGCTCCTGTAAAAGTAGAAACTCCAAGTATGCCTTCGGATGCTGAAACAAATATCACCAATGCTCTCAGAATACTTGAAATAGCTAGGATTGACTAATCATAAGTCCAATTTGAACACAGGGGCAGAAATGACAGTTTTGGGTCAAAGCGGGGTCCATATGTGGCCCACTTCGTACCGTAAAATGTGTTAGAGATAAAGTTTTCCAAATTTAGCAAACTTAGTGTTTACGAGTCCAAAACGATGGCACGACGGAGTGTCCGAATTTGGATTCCGGTGAGCAGGTTAGGAAATCACCCGTCAAGTGGAACCGTAGGACCCGCGAAACGGTATTTCGTCAACGTTCTCAGAATCAAACCAAACATAGGTCACATGACCAACGTAATGCTGCAAATCCGATGGTGCTAGTTTCGTTGTGAAATGATAAGCAGACACAAATATATGACAAGTGTCGAAATATGCCAATATGGTATTTTTCGATGGATACGCGTTCATTCCGGTGTGCACGCATATCCAAATCAAGTTTCGCAAAATCTCATACGTCCGCGTTGACGATACGCGCCTTTCGATGAAATTCTCACACGACGAAGTCGCCTCATTTGGCAGAACATACCCCGTATCAAAAAATTTTGGGTTTACAAAATCAAGTTTTTGACAGATTTCAGCAGTAAATAAATCACAGAATAAATTGAATTAAAATAAAGTGTTTAAAGGGATTAAATCTAGGTTATGCTGTCCAGAAGTCTGTTCAAGTAGAATTTTAACATCATATGCCATTGTGGAGATATCGGGACTCAAACATGCGTACCTGGAAAAGTTTATGTTCCTAAAACTAAGTCATTTTTTTTGTTTTGTGTCTCAATTTATGATTCCTACAGGACACGATAAACTAAACTATTTAAACAGGGTTCATGGGAGTCATATGATCTTCACATATGATTTGACGGTTCGCTGTTTGGTTAACTGTGTAGGAAGAAACATATATGGGAAGAATGGTACCTTGTTGCTCTGCTGATCGTGATTTTTGGGCAGGTCTGCTTGCGGCGGCGTGCGGTGGCGATCGACGGTGGTCGGCGACGGTCGACGATAGTTGCCTGGAGGTAGGGGAAGGATGGCTGGTGGTGGTGATCTGATGGTGATATATATATATATATATATATATATATATATATATATATATATATATATATATATATATATATATATATAGGGGGGGTTTCAGAACATGAACGGTGGGGTCATAGGCTATTTTGGGAGAGGAACGGAGGAGTCGGGGGGGGGGGGTACTATAGCTGAGGGGGTGCGGGTCTGGGTTGTTTTCGGGTGTGGGTGGGTTTGAGATTTCGGGTTTTTGGGTTTGGGTTTAGGGTTTATTATTATTATTATTATAATATATATATATATATATATATATATATATATATAGGTTTGAACCTTAAATAATTTCTAGGAAAAATCTAAAATACTCTAATAATAGTTATACGCCCAAAAATATATTTTCTGTGTAATCTTTTTAATTCATTAATTATACATAAATATCTATCCATGAATATAATATTTTTTCTAATTAGCTAAAATAATGAAAATTTTTCCCTTAATCTCAATAATTACATAATTTCAATATTAATAAAATTTAAAATTTAAATCTAAAAAAATTAGGAGGTTTATAATCTACCCAACTTAAAAGAATTGCGTCATCTCAATTAAGAATTAAAATACTAAAGAATTTATAAAGACATGGTAATCTATAGGTAGTTCTTAGGTCATACCTGCATCTTCGAATAAGTGAGGATAACGCTAGCGTATGACATCCTCTCGCTCCCAAGTGGATTCGCATGGGGAGTGATGTTTCCAAGCTACTCGAACTAGTTTGATCGTCTGACCCCGTAATATCTTCTCACTAGTGTCAAGTATCCCAACTCGCTGCTCCTCATACCTCAAGCTCGGTCCTACTGAAATCTCAGAATGATCGACTATGTGACTTGGGTCAGTCATATACCTCCTCAACTGTGAGACATGGAATACATCGTGCACTCCCTCTAGAGATGAGGGTAATGCAAGACGGTATGCCACCTCACCAATACGCTCCAAAATATCAAACGACCCAATGTACCTCGGGCTCAGCTTGCCTCTGCTCCTGAATCAAATAGTACCTCGAGTAGATGAGATTGTCAAGAACACATGTTCACCCTCCTTAAACTCCAAAGGTCGACGGTGTGTGTCAGCCCAATGCTTTTGTCTGTCCTGAGCTGCACGAAGATGACTCTGAATTTGCTTCACCTTCTCAACTATCTGCATCACTAACTCCGTACCTAGTATTTGACGCTCGCCAACGTCACTCCAACATATCGGTGACGTGCACTTCCTGCCGTACAACGCCTCAAAGGTGCCATCTGGATGCTCGCCTGGTAGTTGTTATTGTAAGAGAACTCCACCAAGTGCAAATGGTCTTCCCAAGACCCTCCGAAGTCTAACATATACGACCTCAGCATATCCTCTAGGATCTGAATCGTGCGCTCCGACTGACCGTCTGTCTGCGGATGGTAAGTAGTGCTGAACTTGAGTCGGATGCCAAGACTCTCCTACATGCTTCGCCAAAAATGGGATGTGAATCTTGAGTCACGATCAGACACGATACTAACCGATACTCCATATAACCTTACGATCTGTCATATATACATGTCGGCTAGAATCTCTGTGGACTGTCCAACTCTGAAAGACAAGAAATGTGCTGATTTGGTGAGTCGATCAACAATAACCCAAACTGCATCCTTCCCACTGGGGCTTCATGGAAATCCTGTAACAAAATCCATAGTGATATGTTCCCACTTCCATTCGGGTATGAAAAGCGGCTGTAACATACCAGCGGTTCTCTGATGCTCGGCCTTAACTTGCTGACAGACCAAACATTTTGCCATAAACTGCGCAATATCTCTCTTCATCCTATGCCACCAATAGTACTGCCTCAATCTCGGTACATCTTCGTACCTCCCGGATGAATATAGTACATGGAGCTATGTGCTTCAGACATCAACTCATGTCTCAACTTCCCATTCGGAACATATAGGCGATTTTCGCACCTTAACGTCCCGTTCTCATGGATTCGAAGTCCCGTTTGCATGCTGGCTTCCGTCTTCTCTTTAAGTCTCTAGAACCTAGCATCTGTAGATAATGCCGCATTAATCCTCTCTACTAGTGATGACTTAACCTCAAGATTAGCCAACTGCCCATTCTGTCCTGGCAAAATAACCTCTATTTCGAGCTCATGTAGGCCGTTTAATAGCTGGGGCTGCATCGTCAAAAAATAAGCTATGGGCTTTCTGTTGAGTGCGTCTGCTACGACGTTTGCCTTGCCCGGATGGTACTGCAAATCTATATCAAAATCGACCATCAACTCTAACCAACGCCTCTGCCTCATGATGAGCTCTTTTTGAGTATAGACATACTTCAGACTCTTGTGATCAGTAAATTTTTTTACCTTCTCTCCATAAAGATAGTGCCTCCATATCTTTAATGCAAATATTACCGCAACTAGCTTTAGATCGTGCGTCGGGTAGTTCTTCTCATGAACCTTCAGCTTCCTCGATGCATAAGCGATAACTTTTCCATGTTGCATCAAAACACATCCTAGTCCACTGCCTGACGCATCACTATAAACTATAAATCCTCCCGATCCTGAAGGAAGACTCTAGACTAGTGCTGACGTTAATCGTCTCTTCAACTCCTCAAAGGCCTTCTGGAAATCTTCCGTCTATGCAAACTCCTGGTCCTTACGCGTCAACCGCGTCATAGGCTCTGCAATCCTTGAGAAGTTCTCCACGAACCTCCGATAATATCTTGCAAGTCCGAGAAAACTTCTCACTTTCGCAACTGATGTAGGTGTGGGCCAAGTTTTTATTGCAGCAACCTTCTCCGGATTAACTGAAAGTCCTTCTCCCGATATGATATGTCCTAAGAAAGGCACCCTATCCAGAAAAAAATCATATTTGCTGAGTTTGGCATACAACCTCTCATGTCTCAGCGTCTCCAACACGATTCTGAGATGCTTCTCGTGCTCTTCGTGGCTCTTGGAGTATACCAAGATGTCATCAATAAACACAACCACGAACTTATCCAAGTACTGATGGAAGTCTCTATTCATCAGACTCATGAACACAGCTGGCACGTTTGTTAAACCAAACAGCATAACTAAGAACTCATAGTGTCCGTACTTGGTCCTGAAGGCTGTCTTCGGTATATCCTCTTTCCGCACTCTAATCTGATGATAACCGGATCTGAGATCGATCTTTGAGAATATACGAGCACCACTCAACTGATCAAATAGGTCGTCAATACGCGACACGGGATACCGGTTCTTGATGGTTACAGTGTTCAGTGCCTTGTAGTCAATACACATGCGTACCATTCCATCATTCTTCGACATAAATAGTATGGGTGATCCCCATGGTGAAACACTAGGCCGAATAAAATCCTTCTCCAGAAGATCATCAACTTGCTTCTTTAATTCCACCAACTCCTTAGGTGCTAGCCGGTACACTGATGAAGTGATAGTCTCTGCTCATGGAGTCAAGTCTATTATGAAATCTATTTTTCGATCAGGTGGTAAGCCTGGAAGATCATCGAAAAATACATCCATAAATTATATTACAACCTTTGGGTACTCGGGCTCCCTTCTTCAGAGAGTGCCTTAAGTATAGGCTGAACACCTTGCTCTTTGGCTCTTCGAAGAAACGCAAACTCCGGATGTCCATACGGTCTAAATATAACCTGTCCATACCGACAATCTAGAGTCGCATGGTACTGAATCGCATGGTACTGACTCATCCAGTCCATACCAAGTACAATATCGTAATTCGATATAAAAAGATCAAAAATTGAGCTCACTCTCTCCCACAGAATACTACCGAATACGATCTACAAATGTCAGTAACTTGGATAATTTTGCCTCCCGTAAGAATTCTTATAGTCTTCGAAAGAGGTGCGGTAGCTACTCTATATGTGGCTATGAAGCTGACAGCTATGAAGATACTCCAGAATCAAAAAAAGCTACAACAGGTAATGAAGCTACTATTATAGTACCTGCGATAACCTCTCCTTCAGTAGCTTCCTCTTCAATAGTAATGGAAAATGCTTTCCCTCGCCCCTGAGCTGGTCCTCTCTGTTGCCGAGCCTGCTGGAATAGTGCTGCCTGTGGTGCTAAAGGTGGCCTCGGCTGATATCTCCTGGAGCTGGTGGTCTAACTCTTCCAACTCCCGTCTGTGGTGCTCCTAGTGCTGGATAAGCTGGCCTAGGTGGCTGCTAGGCTGGTCTCGGTGCTGGTAAAGCTTGTCAGTTTACCATCGGTGCTCCCTCTCGATGCTCAGGGCAATTTCTGGCTGAATGTTGGCTGGATCCGCAAACCAAGTATAGTCCCAACTTGCGTCTGCACTCGCTCGCGTAATGACCTTGCTTGCCACAATATTGACATGTAGGCAGTATCTGCGGAGTTGCTCTGGGTGGCTGGTGCATATGAGGTCTCTTTGCAGCTCCTCCATGTGGTGCTCTGGCTGGTGCTGATGTGAACAACCATTTTTGGCTGGACTCTCTCTTGGTGACCCGCTCCATGCGTCGGGCTATGGCAAGGACGTTCGTGAATGAAGTAGGTGCAACAGAGTCGATTAATCTTTGTAGACCAAAGCTAAGTCAGTCAAAGAATTCTCCACCTTCTCCTCTTCTGTCGGAATCATAATAGGGGCGAAGCGACTCAAACAGATAAATCTGTATTATACTCTTCTACTGTAATGTTGCCTTGAGTGAGGCGGTTAAACTTATTCCGCTCTGGAAATGGCCGGAATGTACATATCCTGGAAGAGTCTAGAGAACTCCTCCCAAGTGACTCGGTCTGAACCTGGCCGTTTCTCCTCAGATAGCCACCAGTGATGTGCATTGCCCGTCAACTACATCCTGACGGCAGTCATCCAACGCTCCCTCGGAAGCTCAGCTGCTTCCAATTGGTGTTGAGTGTTTGTGAGCCACTCATGCACTTCAGTGGGCTCCTCCTTGCCAGAAAATGTATGAGGCTTCAGCTGGCAAAAATCAGTGATAGATCCGTCGATGGCTGTCTAGCTGGTGGGTTCGGCTGCTCTAGTGTAGTCACTATACTGTTCCTCAGGTTCTCTGCCTGGTGACGCTGAGCCTCTTGATGAACCTGATGTTGTGCTTGCATCATTACGTAGAACATTTGGAACATCTGTTGTCCTGGTGAAAAAATGGGCATCGGTGGAGTAAACTGCGGCGATGGTGGAATATCGTCTCGCCGGAACCTCGAGGCGTGCTGATATGCTTGATTGCTTTGTTGAGTGGACGGATCTCCACTTAGTGGCGTCACCCCATCGTCGTAGGTGACCACAACACCTTGTGGTATTTTTGCAGGAGTCTCGTCGCTGGCTCGTGGATCTATTACTCTACCCAGAAAGTAAACTATGAGAGTCGTACAGAGGAATCAAGGTAGAATGCAACTCAAGAAATTATTTTGAAGTCGATATAGAGGTCAAGAACATGTCAACAAGTGGATGAGATTCTATAATTTATTCTATCCTAATTTGCAGGCTTTCTCGGTTCCTTAGTTGAAACCAAATCCATATATTCGTATACCTGTATGGGCCACCACAAAAACCATGTCACGCCCCAGTCCCAAAATACCGAGGGACTAGTCACGTGTCAATGGCCAGCATCACAACTCCACTGGGCAAACATAATTTAATGGACTTGTTAGAGTGTACTTAAGCTATAATAAATATAAATACAAGTCTACACCATCTATCATAGTATAATTCTAGTCTCATCCACAGAAAGTAAACACAATTCAATATGATAGACCAGTCAAGATAATAGACAAAAAAAATAGTCCATCATTAAGTCCACATAAGTAGTGTCTCGGGGAACAACCCGCCACAATAAGAAAAGAGAATAACACCAATACATATGTCCATAAATTCAAGTCCAAGTATGAAATAACAGTAAGCATAAATAACTGAGTACTCAAGAGAAATCCTCTGGCACAACCTCGTCCTCTGGTGCCAGTATCGCTCCAACGTCAGCTCCTGTCCCCTAAACCTCGGGGTATGTCATGTCCCAGTCCCAAAATACGTAAGACTAGGAATACGTAATATGTCCAGCCGTATGTATACGAACTCTAATATATGGAAACCATATACACACGTACGCTGTATATGAACATTCAATCCATCAGTGGTAATATACTGTCACAACAAGTCTCACAGAATCTATATCTCATCCACAACACAAATAGTCAGTAGGAAATAAGAGCTGAAAAATAACTGGATATCCAAAATGAGTATCAAGTCTGATAGTCGGGTGGAAACAAATCCACTACAAAACGACTATCCCGAAGTAGCAAAATATCTAAACACCGTCGATAAATCACAAATACTCTGAGGGTAGGATCTCCTCACTCAGGTACGTAGAGTCAGGTCCCAGTCCGTACTCCTGTGGGTACTCTTGCTCGTCCATATCTGGAAAGGGACCAGGTCCTCAGAGGGACGTAACAAGATACATAAAAATATGCCAATAAGTACTAAAATATAAACATCCAATGGGTCGCCTAACCGTCTAAGTGAATGCAGTTTGAGAATAACTTTCCACCAAGTGGGCTATCTGGATAAAAATATGGGATTGACGTGACCCTCTCGGAGAATCAGGGGCCTCAAAGCATATCGTCTTTTGAACGGCAGATGCCGCCAGTAATATATAGTGGTCATCATCACCCGTTTCTCCGGTGGAGAATCCGGACGTATAGAAAAAAGTGCAAAGGAGCCCAAATATTTTACTTATTGTTCTCTCCACCCCATGCTCTAAGCATGCCATATCCATGACATGATAAATCCTCTAAATAACTGCCAGGTCTACTAGCATACAAAGTTTCTATCAGCAGTTACCCCTAACGCACGGCACTTACGTACAGGAGGCCAACCCGATACGTAGTCCGAGATCTACATGAGACTCACGACTCTGTGTAGCAACTGTGTCACAGCCAATGACCTTACTGATGCTCCCTAAAACTAGGTGGTCTCATAAATAGGTCCAATGTACAAAAATAAATATCTATATAGGCAGAATTAAACATGCATGTATCAACTGGAATGTAAATAATTGTACAGTGGCAAGGTATACTTGCCAAGCAAAAAGTCCTGTATAGTGCAAGCGTTCCAACTGTGTTAAGTTGTAGTAAGAAGAAGTGGGTTAGGGTTTTTTAGAGTTCTAATTATATATAAGAATAAGGAGGCGGTGGAATTTACTTAATGGTTAAGAAACTATTGCCACTGTTGTTTTTCTTTTATTGGTTTAGGTGTGCGCTTGAGAAGATTTTTAAGGAGTGGTGGAATGAGAAACTTACACGTGTAGGAAAGCAAAGCAGAGCAAAAATTGGATTTTGCTTCTACTGCTGATATTTTCTTCTCCTAAAGGTTATGGTTTAGGTTTTACGCGCGGTGAACGGAAGAGTTTACGCGAGGTAAAATAAGCGGTGGTTTAGTTACTGCTGCTGCTGTAGTTTACGCGGGGTGGTTTTGCTATTGCTGTTGATATTTACGCACAGAGAAGTATAACGGTGTGGTGAGCGGGTTGCTGTTGTCTGTTTACACGGGGTAGCTGCTGCTGCTATTTTCTTATTTTATACGCGGAAGTGTGGTTAACGGGTTATGGGTTTGATCCAATAGGAAATTCTATTTTCTATTCTTTCTTTTTCTTATTAATAATATCAATATATATTCATATTTATATATAGAAAATTTTACAAAATTATGTTGGTGCATACGGTTAAACTAGCAACTGTCCAACGGGTCTCCTACATGGAATAAATTAGAAAAATTTATAGCAGCTCCATAAATCCCTTAGCTGTACAATATATTAAATAGAAATTCAACAAAAATATATTCCCTCTATTCATAATTACCACAAATAATTAATTAATATGGTTTTCCAGGAATGGGGGTTTACAGGGTAATCCTCCTCTTCTGTACATAGGAACATAATCTGGATCCAGGTCCTCAGGGGACATAGCAAGGTACAAGAAATACTCAAGCCAAATGAAATACAGTAAATAAAAACAGATCCTTAGGGCAAGCTATATAACCAGCTAAGTGAAATAAAAATGAGAGCATCACTAGTACTCAGGCTGAGACCACTACAGGCTCTGTGTTGAGAAGCCCATAGCAGCAAGTAATCTCCAGTAAGTGTGCCAAGCTCTGATACAGAGACTAAAACACCTCCAGTAGTATATATATATATATATATATATATATATATATATATATATATATATATATATATATATAATCAGCCTGTAGTATGTGTGTCTTTTTCTACCCAATGTAACCTCACGTCTCATGTCCACAACGTCTCATGTCCATAACACGCAAGATCATAACCTCTAGCTAGTACAATAAGTCATAATAATATCCATATAATATGCAAGCCTCAAATCACGAATCCTGTAAGCCTATACATAATCACCTTCAATAACTCAAGAAAAGATTCTGTCTCATAAAATAGTGTCAATTGTCCTACAGTATGACGTACTTGGTAAAGCAAGCACGTAAAAATAGGATCGTGGTATCAACTCTCTAAGTGATGTTACACGACTCCGCGTACGTCGTCGACACCCGAATCTTGTTCGGACGCTAAGCAACGTCTCATGGTCCTAGGTTGAACATGTACATCAAAAAAGTATATATATAGAAAGAAACATAAGCAGATAATATAACAGGATCTACTGCAAGTTTGGCAAGGTACACTTGCCTGGGTTCTGAACTCTGTCAACTGCTCTTGTAAAAGTGGAATCTCCAAGTACGCCTCCGGATGCTGAAACAAACATCACCAATGCTCTCAGAATACTTGAAATAGTTAGGATTTACTACCCATAAGTTCAATTTGGACACAGGGGCAGAATTGACAAATTTGGGTCAATGCGGGGTCCACATGTGGCCCACTTCGTACCGAAAAATATGCCATAGATAAAGTTCTCCAAATTTAGCAAACTTAGTATCTACGAGTCCAAAATGATGGCACGAACTCAACGGAGTATCCGAAATTGGATTCCGGTGATCCGGTCACGAAATCACCCGTCAAGTGGAACCGTGGGGCCCACAAAATAGTATTTTATCAACGTTATCTGAATTGAACCAAACATGGGTCACAGGACCAGCGTAACGCTGCGAATCTGATGGCACAAGTTTCGTTGCGAAACGATAAGCACACACGAATATATGACAAGTGTCGGAATATGCCGATACGGTATTTTTCGACGGATACGCGTTGATTCCGGTGTGCATGCATATCCAAATCAAGTTTCACAAAATTCCACACGTCCGTGTTGACGATATGCGCCTTTCGGTGAAATACTCACACGACGAATATATCTTGTTTGGCGGGACGCATCCCATATCGAGAAATTTTGGGTTTACGAAATCAAGTTTTTGACATATTCCCCAGTAAATAAATTACAGAATAAATCGAATTAAAAGAAAGTGTTTAAAGGGATTAAAACTAGGTTATGCTATCCAGAAGTCTGTTCAAGTAAAATTTTAACATCGTATGCTGTTATGGAGATATCGGGACTCAAACACGCGTACCTGGAAAAGTTTCTGTTCCTAAAACTAAGTCATTTTTTTCCTGTTTTATGTCTCGATTTGTGATCGATACATGACACGACAAACTAAACTATTTAAACAGGGTTCATCGGGGTCATGTGATCTTCATATAGGATTCGACGGTTTGCTGTTTAGTTAACTGTGTAGAAAGAAATAGAGATGGAAAGAAGGGTACCTCGTTGCCCTGCTGATCGCAGTTTCTGGGCGGTTCTGCTTGCGGCGGTGTGCGACGATGATCGACGGTGGTTGGCGACGGTCGGTGTTGGTTACCTGGAGGTAGGGGAAGGGTGGCTGGTGGTGGTGATCTGATGGTGATATATATATATATATATATATATATATATATATATATATATATATATATATATATATATATATAGGGGGGGGGTTTGGAACATGAACGGAGGGATCACGGGCTGTTTTGGGGGAGAAACGGAGGAGTCGGGGGGGGGGGGGTGTAAACCCCTGAATTTCCCAAATTATTAAATCTTGGATTTTTCCCAATTTTCTGGAAATTTTCGAGAATTTTCTGTAATTAAAATCAAGGCTTTAATTAATAAATGATTTTTTTTAGTTGGCAATAAATAGTATTAAAATATCATGAAAATAATATTTTTGGGTGTAAAATGGAAAACTGGACTTGGGGTAATTTTCTGGGATTTTATTGGGTCTCAGACTTATTTTTAAAAGCCTAAAAACTATTTTTATAATTAATTTAATTATTTCTGTTATTATATTTATTATTATTACTATTATTTCTATTTTATTTTCCCAGTTTCGGGCCCGGCCCGGTCCAGTGGGCCGAGCCCAGTGCAACCCAACCCAGCCCGGCCATAGGCTAGCGGGTCGGGCGGGTCGGTCAGACCCGAACCAGCGCCCGACCCGGAACCCGCCCGGTCACCCCTACCCAGTCCCCGTTCTCCCCGACTCCGGAAACCCCGCCGGAACTCGCGCGCCACCCGGCCACGCCCTCCTCCACGTCGCCTTCCCTCCGGATCCCGCGCCCACGACCGCCCGGCCGAGCCCCATCGAACCCCTATAAAATCCACCCATCACCGCCTCCTTTCTCCCCCCCAAAACCAAACCCTAACCCTAGATCTACCCACTCCGGCAGCCCCGTCCGTCGATTTCCTCCCTGCGCCGACCACCCCGAGACCTCCGTCCCCTTCCCCGGCGCCGACGAACCCCCTCCTCCTCTCCTCCGGACGACGCCGCTCCACCCGCCGAGCTCCCCCAGGCGTCCGCAGCAGCAGCATCCGCGGCTGCTCTCCCCTCGCCTGAGCCGCCGCAGCCCCGCCGTGACCTCGCCGACGGTCGACCAGCCCCGGCGTACCCTCCAGCAGCACCGGACACGCCGCGGACACGACCCAGACGCGGATACAAGCCCGGACACGCCGCTGACACGTCCAGGACACAGAATCGCGTATCGGACTCGAAATACCCCGATCCCGAGTCCGAGGCCTCCCCTCGGTACTCCTCCATCAGCTTCCCGGTAGGTGCCACTATCAGAGTGCACTGTCCCTTCCAAAACCACTCCCCTGTCCGACCGGGACTGACAGAATAAAGCTCTGTCAATCCCGGGATAGCTTAGAAATTTATAGGTTATGGTTAATTAGTAGATTAATGATTTGTTAGTTTTGGTTGGTTAATTAATTAACGATTTAATACAACGATCCTCAATACGTATATTAATTATATATATATAATAAAATAAAAACCTTATTAAATATTACGCAATTAGTAATTATTTAATTGATAATTTCCGAAATGATTTTTTTAGTACTTAAATACTAATTAGTAATTATCTAATAGATAATTTCCGAAATGATTTTTAGTATTTAAATACAAATTAGTAATTATTTAATATATAATTCTGAAATGATTTTCAGTATTCAAAATATAATATGTTAGTATTTAAATAGGTTTTTCCAAAATATTATTCTCTTACAAATTGATTGCTAAAAAAAAAAAAAAAACGATATTATGTTATTATAATCGTACTTTCCTATTTTTCTTATTAGAAACAAAACGATATTTTACCGTAAAATAAAAATATAATATTTTCTACGATAAAATAAATAAGTTTTATTATTATTAAAAAAGGGTTTTTGATTACTAAATTGCTATTACAAATTATTATTATTATTAAATCGATCGTTGGATTGAATCATTAACTTAGTTAACCAATCAAGTCAGATTAAAACCCTTTTGTTTAAATTCTAAAAACAGATTATTAATAATTGTAGGTCCCTGTAACTAAGGTTGAGACCGTCGCGACCTCTCACTCGCGTCACCAACCAACTCCAGGCAAGTTTCATATAATTCAAAACCCGTATTTTAGTTGTAGTTAAATATGTTGCATGTCATAAAGATATTGGGACAACACTTGATTCACGGAATCGACTGATTGACTGATTGACTGACTCATTGACTCATTGATTATTGCCTTGGGAACTGGGGAGAAAAGTTAGCACCCGTGGTCAAAGCCCCCTTATTGCCTCATTGTGGATAGCTGAAGTCCAACCTCACTGGACTGACGCCGCACCGTGTTCACTAGAACACAGATTGCCTCCAACCCCAACCGGCCATGGGATGCTACCTGTCTCAAAACACTTTTAGTGATTGTAGTTTGTCATCATTTGCTTCATCGACGTTTACTGTTCTTGTTTCATATTTGTTGCATACAAAAATATAAATATTGTTCAAAACTATCTCATTGCATCATTTTAATTATCGTTAAGATGCTGGAATTGGATATATGTTCTTGCTCCCTCCTGACTGGAGATTAACAATTTTAGGTGATTACGGTGACGATGAGGCGTATGACACCTTTTATGGTCCGGACCAGAGTACTGAAGCCCTAGCTGAACCTAGCCAGGAGGCCGATGTTTAGTTGTTTCCCTTTTATTTTCCAAATTGTAATAATCAGGGTTGAAGTAATAACCCTGGACCATGTTTTGTTTGATCTTTGATTGTAAAAGAATTGCTCTTCCTGACTTAGCAATAAAATTGAATTTCCTTCATGTATTCTGGATGTCTGTGTGTTACTACGGATTGATACAGCTTACTGCCGCCGTCTCACAACGGTGCAGGCTGGGCATGATCCGACTGGACCCAGATTATTGGGATCGGGTCGTGACATGTTTTCAGTGGTGGCCCATGCAGGTCCCTGTTTACAACCTTTGGTCTAGTCAACTCAGGCTAGCCAAACAAACCGACTTGCCTTTGACTTTAGGTTTAGTATGACTTTAGGAAAACAGACTCTAGAAACAATTAGAACACTTAGAATTCTTGAGAAAATTTCAATCTGTCACATCATAGGACCAAATTCTTCTATCTATACATATATATAATTATTTTTGCTTGCTTATAGATCATAGGTTACCTTGCTTATGCTTGCTTCCTAAACCTTCCAGAAGATGGCACGGGGAAAGACAACCCGTTCCGGCCCAGCCGAAGAAGAGGCTTCGTCTTCTGAGCACACCCCAACTCAAGCTCAGTCCGACCCCTCTCCGTTGCAGCTCACAGATCGCCCCCATGCTGCAAGAGCGCCCCGCGCTGCCTACACTTCAGTAGTGCATGCAGCTCCACCCATTCCTTCCAGGACCACATCAATTCCAGCCGATGTGACTCCTCCTGTTGCACCACCTATGCCAGTGGACCCCGCTGAACTCGTAGGCCTGCTACGAGGAGTTCTTGAAGCCCAGAGGGCCCAAGCTGAAGCAAATCGCGAGCAGACCGCGATTATGAGAGAGGGCATGGAGAACGCCCATAATGTAGCCATGGCAGCGCTAGGAACATCCCGGTCAGAACAGGAACCTGCCAAGGTAATGGAGGATTTAAAAGCTTGGATTCCATTAATGAATTTCTAGTCTAACCACAAACCTGTTATCCAGGTAAAGGTTGGAACTGTGGAAAACTTTAAGAAGTTGGACCCGCGTCCCTTCAAGGGGACCGAAGGCATCATCTACGCAGACGAGTGGCTAGATGATATGGAGCGACTCCTCAGCGTCGCTCGACTCCCAGACGACCTCATGGTTGAGGCCGTAGCACTCCAGCTGAGAGATTTGGCTAACATTTGGTACCGCAACGAGCCAAGATTTCGAGCTGGAGGGATTTCCTGGCGGCTATTCAAGAAGCAGTTCAAGCGGAAGTTCTTTCCAGAGGCTGCCCTCGAAGCTATGGGAAGACAGTTTCAAGATCTGAAGCAAGGAGACCGCACAATTGAAGAATATGCGGCTGAGTTCAACAGGCTTGGTAGGTTTGCAAGCCACCTGGTGGACAACCCTGTGGAACGTGCTAAGAAGTTCCGGCACGGACTACGTGAAGAGATCCGCACCTTAGTAGCTGCTAACGGTGCGAAGACTTATGACAAGATGTTGAAGGTGGCCCAAGATGTAGAGGCCAGTTCACCTGCTCGACCCAAGAGGGAGCATCCAGGGTCAAGCAACAACTATCAGGGCAACAATAAGAGGCACAGCAACAACAACAATAGGCCCTCCTATCCCCAGCAGTCCCAGCAACAACAGCCAACAGCGGCCAACAAAGCGCATCAGTACAACCAACCAAAGGCGGTCAACTGCGTCTACTGCAAAAGGCCAGGTCATACCGCAGAGATCTGCAGGAAGAAATTGGGACACTGCCTTGCTTGTGGATCTGCCACCCATCAAGTGAAGGACTGCCCCACAGCATACAACAAAACTGGAGCTGGACAGCAGAGAGGTCCACTGCCTACCCAGCAGCAGCGCTACAACCAGCACAGAGCCGGGCAAGCTTTTGCCTTGACTGTGGAAGAGCCAGAAGCTGAACCCGAGACAGAAGGAGATGTCATCGCAGGTTCCATTCTACTTCATTCGCACCCTGCCTTAGCATTATTTGATTCTGGAGCATCACACAGTTTTATATCTGCAAACTTCATTTCTGCACACCATCTAGTTACTGGCATAAGTAAGATAATCTGTAGAGTTATGACTGGTGGAGGACCAATACCCATTAGTGAGACTTGTAGCTACCCAGTCACTATCTCAGGACATGAGTTTCAGACTCAGTTCCTAATAATGCCTCTGCCAAACTATGACATAGTCTTGGGCATGGATTGGCTTAGTCAGCATCATGCTCTGATAGACTGTCGAGAAGGCTGCGTAACTCTAGATCCACCTGGAGGACCTAAACTCAAAGTGATTCGAGCACCTGAAGGCGTGGAATGTGTGTCCTACACATCCATCACTGAAGAAACTGGACCCCCTCATCCTCTCATAGCGGAATTTATAGACGTCTTCCCAGACAATCTTCCAGGGCTACCCCCTGATCGAGATGTGGAATTCTCGATCGATCTTATACCTGGCGCAGCACCAATCTCCCAACGCTGCTACCGAGTGAATCCCAAGGAGTCCAAGGAAATGAAAGACCAGATTGACGAGCTTCAGGCGCAAGGATTCATCAGGACCGGTGCCTCACCCTGGGGTGCACCAGTCTTGTTTGTACCCAAGAAGGATGGGACAGTTAGAATGTGCATAGACTACCGGGCATTGAACAACATCACTATCAAGAACAAGTACCCGCTGCCCCGGATCGACGACCTCTTCGACCAGCTGAGTGGAGCTAAGGTTTTCTCGAAGATAGACCTCAGATCGGGTTACCATCAAATCAAGGTGAGGAAGGAGGACATCCCAAAGACGGCATTCAACACCAAGTATGGACAATTTGAATTCTTGGTCATGCCCTTTGGTCTTACAAATGCCCCAGCAGTGTTCATGAATCTCATGAACAAGGTCTTCCACAAATACCTGGACCAGTTTGTCGTTGTCTTCATTGACGACATTCTGATCTATTCGAAGACCAAGGAAGAACACGAGCAGCATTTGAGGATAGTTTTAGAAATCCTCAGGAAAGAAAAGCTATATGGAAAACTGTCCAAGTGTGAATTCTTCTTAGACAAGGTGGACTTTCTCGGCCACGTTGTCACAGGAGAAGGCATATCAGTGGACCCCAAGAAGATAGCTGCCGTGGAGACATGGAATACCCCCAGTTCAGTTGCAGAGATCAGAAGCTTCTTGGGCTTGGCTGGATATTACAGGAAATTCGTGAAGGACTTTGCAAGGATTGCTGAGCCCATGACCAAGCTAACCAGGAAGAATGAAGAGTTCGTCTGGACCGAAGCATGCCAGGCGTCATTTGAAGAGCTGAAGAGAAGGCTAACAACAGCGCCGATCTTGTCGCTACCCTCAGGATCAGGAGGATTCTCAATTTATAGCGACGCGTCCGGCAAAGGATTAGGTTGTGTGCTCCAGCAACATGGAAAGGTAATTGCTTATGCTTTCCGGCAATTACGGACTCATGAGAAGAACTACCCGACGCATGACCTGGAGCTAGCAGCAGTCATCTTCGCCTTGAAGCTGTGGAAGCACTACCTGTACGGCGAAAGAGTAGAGATATACACGGACCACAAAAGTCTCAAGTATGTCTTTACACAGAAGGAGCTCAACATGCGTCAGAGACGATGGTTGGAGCTCATGAAGGACTTTGATATCAGCCTGCAGTACCATCCCGGAAAGGCTAATGTGGTCGCCGACGCACTTAGTCGATATCCGATGGCGATGTTCTTGACGACCGATCGGTACCTACTGGAGGACATGGAGAAACTGGGACTAGAACTCGTATTGCCTGCAGAAGAAATGAAGAAGCTTGGACGGGAAGCAATAGTACCCGGCGCTGACTTCCCCATGATGCATTTGCAAGTGCAATCTAGCTTGATGGACAAAATCAAGGAAACTCAATTCGAGGACGGAGCATTGTGCAAGCTCAGGGACCAGGTGTTAGCTGGCACACTGGAGGGATTCTCTATTTCAGACGGCGGAACACTGAGGAATGGCACCAGACTTTGTGTACCTGCTGGTGAATTGAGAGAACAGCTGATGCAGGAAGCGCATCACTCACAGTATTCCATCCACCCTGGAGCAAATAAAATGTACCGAGATATACGGGAGCACGTATGGTGGTATGGAATGAAAAAGGATGTCTCAAAATTCGTTGCCAAATGCTTGATCTGCCAGCAGGTGAAAGCAGATAGACAAAGACCAGCAGGACTTCTTCAGCCACTGCCCATTCCAGAATGGAAATGAGAGCACATCACTATGGATTTTGTGTCAGGATTGCCTCGATCCCAAGGAGGGAAGGACGCTATTTGGGTGATCGTAGACAGATTGACTAAGTCTGCCCACTTCATTCCCTTCAAGGTTGGTTTATCCACCGAGAAGTTAGCTGCCCTATACATGAGGCAAATCGTCCGGATACATGGAGTTCCTGTGAGCATTGTATCAGACCGAGACAGCCGCTTTACTTCTCACTTCTGGAAGAGCTTGCAAGAGAGTCTGGGGACCCAACTGAAGTTCAGCACTGCATATCACCCACAGACCGACGGACAGTCAGAGAGAACCATCCAGACGTTAGAGGATATGCTGAGATCTTGCGTCCTGGATTTTGGAGGATCATGGGAGGACCACCTACACTTGGTAGAGTTTGCTTACAACAACAGCTACCAGGCCAGCATCGGCATGACTCCTTTTGAGGCTCTGTATGGACGTCGTTGCCGCACTCCCTTGGCTTGGGACGACGTAGGAGAATGAGTCATGCTGGGACCTGAGATGATTACAGATGCGGCTGAAAAAGTCAAGGTGATCAGAGACAGACTTCGGGTGGCTCAAGATCGTCAGAAACATTGGGCGGACAGCCGTCGCCGACTTGTGGAGTTCGAAGCAGGTGATAGTGTCTTCGTCAAGATCTCCCCCACCAGAGGAACTATCCGTTTTGGCAGAGCTGGGAAACTGAGTCCCAGGTATATCGGCCCATTCGAGATAGTGAGCAGAGTTGGAGAGGTGGCATACAGAGTGGCGTTACCACCTAATCTTGAAGGCGTGCACAACGTCTTCCATGTATCGCAGCTGAGGCGTTACATTCCGGACCCGAGCCACATCCTGGATCATTCAGAGTTGGAGATTGGACCAAGTCTTACAGTACCAGAGCAGCCAGTAAGGATCATAGACCGTATGGAAAAGCAGTTGCGGAACACCGTGATTCCACTGGTCAAAGTTCAGTGGCTCCACCACTCCCCAGGCGAATCCACCTGGGAACGAGAGGCTGAGATGAAGCAGAAATACCCTCATCTGTTTTAAGGCATGTTTACCCTTGTTCTCCCTTCAATGATAGTAAATTTCGAGGGCGAAATTTTTCTTAAGTTGGGTAGGTTGTAAACCCCTGAATTTCCCAAATTATTAAATCTTGGATTTTTCCCAATTTTCTGGAAATTTTCGGGAATTTTCTGTAATTAAAATCAAGGCTTTAATTAATAAATGATTTTTTTTAGTTGGTAATAAATAGTATTAAAATATCATGAAAATAATATTTTTGGGTGTAAAATGGAAAACTGGACTTGGGGTAATTTTCTGGGATTTTATTGGGTCTCAGACTTATTTTTAAAAGCCTAAAAACTATTTTTATAATTAATTTAATTATTTCTGTTATTATATTTATTATTATTACTATTATTTCTATTTTATTTTCCCAGTTTCGGGCCCGGCCCGGTCCAGTGGGCCGAGCCCAGTGCAACCCAGCCCAGCCCGGCCATAGGCTAGCGGGTCGGGCGGGTCGGTCAGACCCGAACCAGCGCCCGACCCGGAACCCGCCCGGTCACCCCTACCCAGTCCCCGTTCTCCCCGACTCCGGAAACCCCGCCGGAACTCGCGCGCCACCCGGCCACGCCCTCCTCCACGTCGCCTTCCCTCCGGATCCCGCGCCCACGACCGCCCGGCCGAGCCCCATCGAACCCCTATAAAATCCACCCATCACCGCCTCCTTTCTCCCCCCCAAAACCAAACCCTAACCCTAGATCTACCCACTCCGGCAGCCCCGTCCGTCGATTTCCTCCCTGCGCCGACCACCCCGAGACCTCCGTCCCCTTCCCCGGCGCCGACGAACCCCCTCCTCCTCTCCTCCGGACGACGCCGCTCCACCCGCCGAGCTCCCCCAGGCGTCCGCAGCAGCAGCATCCGCGGCTGCTCTCCCCTCGCCTGAGCCGCCGCAGCCCCGCCGTGACCTCGCCGACGGTCGACCAGCCCCGGCGTACCCTCCAGCAGCACCGGACACGCCGCGGACACGACCCAGACGCGGATACAAGCCCGGACACGCCGCTGACACGTCCAGGACACAGAATCGCGTATCGGACTCGAAATACCCCGATCCCGAGTCCGAGGCCTCCCCTCGGTACTCCTCCATCAGCTTCCCGGTAGGTGCCACTATCAGAGTGCACTGTCCCTTCCAAAACCACTCCCCTGTCCGACCGGGACTGACAGAATAAAGCTCTGTCAATCCCGGGATAGCTTAGAAATTTATAGGTTATGGTTAATTAGTAGATTAATGATTTGTTAGTTTTGGTTGGTTAATTAATTAACGATTTAATACAACGATCCTCAATACGTATATTAATTATATATATATAATAAAATAAAAACCTTATTAAATATTACGCAATTAGTAATTATTTAATTGATAATTTCCGAAATGATTTTTTTAGTACTTAAATACTAATTAGTAATTATCTAATAGATAATTTCCGAAATGATTTTTAGTATTTAAATACAAATTAGTAATTATTTAATATATAATTCTGAAATGATTTTCAGTATTCAAAATATAATATGTTAGTATTTAAATAGGTTTTTCCAAAATATTATTCTCTTACAAATTGATTGCTAAAAAAAAAAAAAAAACGATATTATGTTATTATAATCGTACTTTCCTATTTTTCTTATTAGAAACAAAACGATATTTTACCGTAAAATAAAAATATAATATTTTCTACGATAAAATAAATAAGTTTTATTATTATTAAAAAAGGGTTTTTGATTACTAAATTGCTATTACAAATTATTATTATTATTAAATCGATCGTTGGATTGAATCATTAACTTAGTTAACCAATCAAGTCAGATTAAAACCCTTTTGTTTAAATTCTAAAAACAGATTATTAATAATTGTAGGTCCCTGTAACTAAGGTTGAGACCGTCGCGACCTCTCACTCGCGTCACCAACCAACTCCAGGCAAGTTTCATATAATTCAAAACCCGTATTTTAGTTGTAGTTAAATATGTTGCATGTCATAAAGATATTGGGACAACACTTGATTCACGGAACCGACTGATTGACTGATTGACTGACTCATTGACTCATTGATTATTGCCTTGGGAACTGGGGAGAAAAGTTAGCACCCGTGGTCAAAGCCCCCTTATTGCCTCATTGTGGATAGCTGAAGTCCAACCTCACTGGACTGACGCCGCACCGTGTTCACTAGAACACAGATTGCCTCCAACCCCAACCGGCCATGGGATGCTACCTGTCTCAAAACACTTTTAGTGATTGTAGTTTGTCATCATTTGCTTCATCGACGTTTACTGTTCTTGTTTCATATTTGTTGCATACAAAAATATAAATATTGTTCAAAACTATCTCATTGCATCATTTTAATTATCGTTAAGATGCTGGAATTGGATATATGTTCTTGCTCCCTCCTGACTGGAGATTAACAATTTTAGGTGATTACGGTGACGATGAGGCGTATGACACCTTTTATGGTCCGGACCAGAGTACTGAAGCCCTAGCTGAACCTAGCCAGGAGGCCGATGTTTAGTTGTTTCCCTTTTATTTTCCAAATTGTAATAATCAGGGTTGAAGTAATAACCCTGGACCATGTTTTGTTTGATCTTTGATTGTAAAAGAATTGCTCTTCCTGACTTAGCAATAAAATTGAATTTTCTTCATGTATTCTGGATGTCTGTGTGTTACTACGGATTGATACAGCTTACTGCCGCCGTCTCACAACGGTGCAGGCTGGGCATGATCCGACTGGACCCAGATTATTGGGATCGGGTCGTGACAGGGGGTTACTGTAGCTGAGGGGGTGCAGGTCTGGGTTGTTTTCGGGTGTGGGTGGGTTTGAGATTTTGGGTTTTCGGGTTTGGGTTTAGGGTTTAGTTTATTATATATATATATATATATATATATATATATATATATATATATATGTTTGAACCTCAAATAATTTTCAGGAAAAATTTACAATACTCTAATAATAGTTTTACACCCAAAAATATATTTTCTGTGTAATATTTTTAATTAATTAAATATACATAAATATCTATCCATGAATATAATATTTTTTTCTAATTAGCTAAAATAATGAAGTTTTTTTCCTTAATCTCAATAATTACATAATACCAATATTAATAAAATTTAAATCTAAAAAAAATCAGGGGGTTTATACTACAGTACTCCAACTTTTTTCTTGGAAGAATATTTGTGAACATGTCTTCTCCATTGTCATCTGTATGAACCTTCTCAAGCGTTGCTTCCTTCTTTTCCACAATATCCCGCATCCAATGATACCGGATCTCAATGTGCTTGGACCGACTATGAAATGTCTGGTTCTTCACAAGGTGAATTATAATCTGACTATCGCAAAGCAAAGGATATTGCTCTTGCTTTAGCCCAATTTTCTGCAACAGTTTCTTCATCCACAACAACTCCTTGCAAGCCTCTGTTGCTGCAATGTGCTCTGCCTTTGTCGTCGAAAAGGCAACACACTTCTACAATCATGACTACCACGATACTGCTCCACCAGCAAACATCATCACATAGCCCGAAGTTGATCACCTCTTGTCTACATCTACAGCCATATCAACGTTGGTATACCCAACCAGCTTCGGCTCGTCCCCACCAAAAGAGAGTCTCCAATCGACAGTGCCCTAAAGGTATCATAGAATCCATTTGACCGCACTCCAATGTACCCTTCCAGGATTGGAAGTATATATGATAACTGTGCCAACTGCGTGAGCGATGTCTGTCATCGTACACACCATTGCATACATGAGACTCTCCACAGCTGAGGCATATGGAATCCACTCCATATCTTTCTTCTCATCCTCAGTAGATGGACACTGCTCCTCAGTGAACTTAAAGTGAACCGCAAGGGGGTTACACACTTTCTTCGACCCGTCCATCCCGAAATGCTGAAGTACCCGATGAATGTACTTCTTTTGAGACAAGTGTAGCAGCTTAGACTCTCTCTCTCTCTCTCTCTCTCGGCTGATATTCATCCTAAGAATAGTCTTTGTTGCACCCAAATCCTTCATAGAGAAGGCCATACCCAGTTGGCGCTTCAACTCCGCTATCCTAGTAGCAATCCAACCCACCAGTAGCATATAATCAACATAGAGCAGTAAAATGATAAAATCATCCTCGACAAAGTACCTCACAAATACACAGTGGTCCGACGTCGTCCGTGCGTAACCATGCTCCCCCATAAACGACTTAAACTTCCTGTACCACTGTCTCGGAGCCTGCTTCAAACCATACAAGCTCTTTCTCAATTGGCAGACCAAGTGTGACTTGTCCTTCTCACAGAATTCCTCTGGCTGCTCCATGTACAACTCCTCATCAAGATCACTGTGGAGGAATGCCGTCTTCACGTCCATTTGCTCGACCTCCAAGTCGAAACTGGCTGCCAATGCTAGCACCAGCCCGAATAGACGACTGCTTAACGACTTGCAAAAAGATCTCATCATAATCTATGCCTTTTCGCTGACCGTAGCCTTTAACTACAACCTTGTTTTGTGTAAATACCCGAATTTTTAGAAATTAAATTATGATTTTTCAAATTTTTTTCTGTATTTTTATTAATTAAAATAAAATGTTCTTCAGGAATTAATATATTTTTGTGGATTAAATTAAATATTAAATTATTGTAAAAATTATATTTTTGAGTGTAAAATTAATAATTGGATATTGTGTAATTTTTCTAAAATTTATTGGACTAAAAAAATTATTTTTAAATAGCTAAAATATATTATTTTTAAATAAACCAAACTGAACCAACTTGAACCAAACCAAAATGAACCCAACCGAACCAACCCTATTGAATTTGGATCTAGACCCGACCTACAACCCAAACCCGACCCGACCCGTTATCACTTATATAGTAACTGAAGGAGTTAAAATCCCCACCGTTAACACCCCCGACCCGTAGACTTCTCTGCCGCCGCAACCCCGCCGGCCGACCCCTCGGTTCGCCTCCCCAACACCGACGACCTCTCCGGTTCCCCTCCCCGTAACCGCCGTTGGGCCACGTCCTATATAAACCCCCCACCACCATCATCGGATCACCACCGCCATCACCACTTCTTCTTCACTTCGGCGACGACCACCGACCATAGCTACCCGCACCACAACCCACGACCATCACCATCACTCTGCCGACGATGACGACGACCCACCAAGACCCACGGCGACCACCACAGCAGCCGCAGCAACCTGCCCCCGGCGTCGATCGACCACCGCTGCCTGCCACCGTCCATGCGCAGCACACCGCGGGCGACCCCTGTTTCGAGTGAGTTAACTTCCTCCTTGTTGCATCGATTTTTGATTGGCCTGTTGCGTTGTGATTGCAGCATGACCCTCTCAAACCCTGTATAATTAGTTCGGGGTATCGTATCCTGTGTCATCGCAAACCGCGACGCAAAATAGAAAAAATAACCCAATTTATGGTTCTGGAAACTGTCTCGAAACCCCAAGTTCATGGCCGTTTCACGTCCAACCTATTTAATATTTTCAAAATTTACTTGAACAGTAAATTAGACAACATAACCAAGTTTTAAACTCTGTAATTAGTTTAATTTAATTTGCTGTAAGTTGTATTTTATTCGTGGGTGAAATTGAGCAAAAACTCGGTTTTCAAAACCAAAAATTTCCCGAAATGGGGTACTTTTCGCTAAATAAGGCAACTTCGTCATGTGCAAATTACATCGAAAGACGCGTATCAACAATGCGGACATATAGAATTTTGTGAAAGTTAATTTGGATGTGCGTGCACACAGGAATCAACGCGTATCCATCGAAAAGTCCCGTATCGGACCTGTTCTGACACTCATCATAATTTCGTGTATGCTTGTCGTTTCGCAACAAAACTTGCGCCATCGGATTCGTAGCGTTACACAGGTCATGCGACCTAAGTTTGGTTTGATTCTGAGAACGTTGACGAAACCCCATTTTCGCGGGCCCACGGCTCCACTTGACGGGCGATTTTGTGGCCGACTCATCGGAATCCAGTTCTGGATATTTTGTTGGGTTCATATCATTGTTCTGGATTCATAGACACTAAGTTTGACGAATTTGGAGAACTTTGTCTCTGGCATATTTTTCGATGCGAAGTGGGTCACATGTGGACCCCGCTTTAACCAGAAACGGTCAATTCTGCCTCTGTGTCCAAATTGGACTTATGGGTATACAATTCTAGCTACTTCATGTCTTCTGAGAGTGATGATAATATTTATTTCAGCATCCGGAGGCGTACTTGAAGATTTTGCTGTTACCGGAGTAACTGAAGGAGTTCAAACCCCAGACAATTGTACCTTACCAAACTTGCAGTAATTGCCTTAATATTATTTGCTTGATTTATTTCTGTGATGTATCTGCTCAACCTAGGACCGTGAGACGTTGCTTAGCGTTTGCATAATATTCGGGTGTCGACGCCGTACGCGGAGTCGTGTAACGTCACTTAGAGATTACACCATCTGCAAGATCACCGATCCAACACGGATCACCACAACCCTTTGGAACAGAAAATAGATTACAACCACGAAGAAAAAGACAATGTAAAATATCCCAAATTGATCTCCTTCTCCGAAACGGCCTCCAATCATTCTTTCTCCTCTCCAAAGTTGCAATGGCACTCTTACCACCTTTTTTCTCTCTCTTATTTATTTTCTCATGTTGTTGTATATTATATGAGCCTTTATATAAACCCTTGCATGAATTAGGATTTCCATATGGAAATCTATATATGAAAGCCAAAAATATTTATGAAAATTCAATTACATTTAATCATATATTTAATGGAAATCAAATCATAAATTAGTTTACCATAAATTGGAAATCCAATTATATGGAAAGTTAATATATGAAAGATCCAATCATAAATATATAATTAAAGTCAAAGATGGAAATCCAGTATAATATTTGTTTACCATAAATGTTTAAATACACTGCGCTCGATGCACTTTTCGAATTTTTCTGACATACGGATGTCACTCGTCGCACTCCGGAATATTCTCTACATAGATTGAAAATTTCATCCACTCCAACATTTTTTTTTCCAAAGTCACAATAGGGTTGGTGACAATGGCGGAACCACAACAAAGGCTGGAGTGGGCTCCATCCCACCTAAAAAAAAATTCTCCTTTATATATATATATATATATATATATATATTTCCATTGGAGTCGGACTATATCTAGCCCACCCAATCTTACTCTAATCCATCCCAATTCGAATTTCTGTTTCCAGCCTTGGCTGGAGATGCTCTTAGACACAAATTTTTTCCAGAACACATTTTATGGTTCTCTTTATTGATTAAAGGCCGCGTTGGGCTCTGCTGTAACTAAAGCCATTTTGACTAAAAAGACGGCGCGGGAAGCTGTTAATAAAATCGTCCGGAGATTCTTTGAACGCCACTTTTAGAGGCGCGGTTAAAACCGCTTCTACGTTAAAAAGCAAAAAAAAAGTCGGCTTCTAAAAACTGGTTTTCTTGTAGCCGTCCGTCCACTGGGAGAAAGTGGAGCAAGGCATGCGTATGTAGTACCAAATAATTTTCCAGGGGGGTTTCTTCAAAACTTGGGAGCAGGTGTTTAGAAATAGAGATGTGCTTTGAATGAGAAGAGAAGCTACAATCACGCAATACAAGCACCGGTCAAAGCCAAGCTTGATCCAAAAGTAGTTTCTAGGCCCAAAGAAGGAACAAGAAAACAATACTGCTATTGAAGAAGGGAATAAAAACTTGCAGTTCCAACCATTAATATCAATCGATTGAGAATATCATCCGTTAATATACTCTGCATGCAGCATGCATGAATTCTCCTTGGTCAGAATTACCAAGCTACCCTTTCAAACTACTGCAGAACCAGTTTCGTAGTGAAACTGACGGTTACGCGGGAGGAATACAAACAACAACTAATTAATACTCCTGCTCTATCTTTCCTTCACGATTATAACTCGCCTATTTGATCCTCCCAGCCAGAATTTCCCAAATTCTTCTTGATAAAAGAGGGACAAAATCCTAACTAATTCCTTTTGTAGATGATCACAAAATGGCCAACAAGTTTTGTTGCAAGAGGAAAGAATGGCTTCTCCTCCTCCTCCCCTTCCTCGGCTTCCTTCTCTTCCTAGTCTTCCTCGACTCATTCAACAATCCTCTCGTAAACCACCGCAGTCGAGACTCTCCGTTGACGGCTTCGGGAGATGGGAGGAGGGCCGGTCTTGACCGGTCGAAGATCGCGATCTGCCTGGTCGGAGGAGCCCGGAGGTTCGAGCTCACAGGGCCTTCCATCGTCAAGAACGTCCTCCTCGAGTATCCGAACGCCGACCTCTTCCTTCATTCTCCGCTCGACGAGGACACCTACAAGTTGTCTCTCCTGAGGACTAGTCCTCGGATCGCGGCGGTGAGGATCTTTCGACCCGTGCCGATCAACGAGACCGATCCGCTGGCCCGGGTTCTTTCTTCCCGGAACTCGCCGAATGGAATCCAGGTATCATTTCATTCTTTCCTTCCATCCCTGAGTGCTTCAATCTATTGTTTTTCTTTGACGACACTTAATTTTTACGTTTATTATGTGGAATTGGGCATTAAAAACTTTTCTTGAAAATATCATATTAGGGTTTATGAAATATCATATTAGGATATTAGGATTTATGAAAGGGTGGACCTACATGGTGGTAAATAGGGGCAGTTGTTCCGTCTGAATTTTTGCTTCCGAGTTATATATATATATATATATATATATATATATATATATATATATATATATATTAATTTTTTATTAATTTTATTTTTGAGTCCTGCTATTTGGCTCGTGTCTGCGTGTACCCGCTGTGCACGTGCATGGCAGACGAAGACGGAGCGGGAGGGGAGGAGGGAGGGTTCGGCGGCGGCGGAGGAGTCGTTACGAGAGAGGAGGGCGGAGCATTAGGGGGAGGGCATCGTGGTAGTAGGAGGCGGCGGCGACAGAGCAATAGGGGAAGGGGGGAAGGCGACGGCGAAGCAGGAGGAAGGGTGGTTGGCAGTTTCGTCCTTCTCGACAATCCTTCTCGACAACGCGTGCACAACAGGTGTACGCAGCACTAGCCAAATAGTTTTTTCGTTTATTTTTTGTCTCTTCCAAAATTTATAAATTTTAATTTCTATATACATATTTATATTTTGTTTTACTTTTTTCTTTCATAATTTTTATTTTTTGATGGTTCGGTACAGAGAAAATTCATGATGGAAAAACAACAAAATTTTGATATAACTTGACTTTATTTAGAAAATTTTATACTCTTTTAAATTTTAAATTTAAGATTTATTGATTTTTTTGTTTTTATATTTCAGCGTTTGCCCTTCATTTATGAATTCACGGAATTGAAGTAATTGATTAAAATGGCATAATATATAGTACTGAATTCATATTAGGGTTCTTCTCTCTCTTACATCAGGGTCTCCTACAATACTTCAGCCTAGTCGAAGGCTGCCTGGACCTAATCCGGGACCACGAAGCCCGAGCTAACTTCACGTACGACTGGATCGTCCGGACACGAGTCGACGGCTACTGGTCCGCTCCACTCGACCGTCGCGCCTTCGATCCGGCCTCCTACGTGGTCCCCGAAGGCTCCCGCTTCGGGGGCCTCAATGACCGTCTCGGTATCGGCACGCGATCGGCCTCGGAGCCTGCCCTCTCCCGCCTCTCCCTCGTCCCCGACCTCGACTCCAAAGGCTACCGTCAGCTCAACTCGGAGTCCGCCTTCCGAGCCCAGCTGGAGGCGCGCAACGTCAGCTACCGGGAACTCCGAATGCCATTCTGCGTGGTAAGCGATCGACAGTACAGGTTCCCCCCACGGAAGTACGACGTGCCGGTGGCCTCTATGGGGAGTGTCGGGCCTTTGAGCGGAGCGAAGTGTCGGCCGTGCCAAGCGAAGTGCAGGGGGGAATGCGTGGAGGTGGTTGGGAGTAGATTGGAGAGGGGGTGGAGTTGGACTGAGTATAGGGATGGGGGGATGGAGCTGTGCGATGGGAGTAGGGAGTGGGAGGTCGGTTGGGAGAGGGCTTTCGATAGGGTGGCCGGCGAAGAGCTTGCGGAGGCGAGGAGGAGCATAGGTAGGATGGACGTGGATAGTTGTGTTAGGGAGTGGGAGGCTATGAGGAAGAAGGCCAGTCGTTGGGATGTTCCATTGGATGAAACAGTGTGTAAGTTGGGGCTGAGGACTTGGTAATTTTCATGAGAAGAGTAATTTTTACAGCCCTACCTAGTAACAAAATTTAAAAAACAGGAGTCCTTGATTCATATTTTTGTGTTGTTTAAGTTTCAGGAGATTTTTATTATTATTAGATAGGCTTATTGGTAAATGCATTTCAAACTAAGGGAACTGAAAGGTTTAGGCTACTATGTTTGGTTAATATGATATGCTTATTTGTTTTTGAAGAGCTGTTTAGTCTGTTGGACTCTGCATCTGAATGCAGTGAGAGGGGTTATTGTAAAAATTAATTACAGCTTATCTTATGTTTTTGAAAACAAAAAAAACTATTTGGCTCCTGCGGGTGTACAGCCGGCCGATGCATCCGCACGGTGCATGGCCGAGGCCGGCCGGTGCTCCAGCTCCGCCGTCGCCTTCCCCTTCCCCCTCCTACTCAGCTGCCCCTCCTCCTCCTCCTCTTATAATGACGACGACCCCCCCCCCCCTACTGCTCCGTCCTCCTTCGAAGTCTGAGGCGCCGGAGATGCCTCCTCCTCCGTCGAGCCCTCCCCCCTCCCCCCTACAGTTCCGTCTACCCCTACTGCTCTGCCGTTGTCCGCCGCGCAGGCGTGAGCCAAATATCTTTTGCAAACCATTGAGTTTGGTAGTTCTAAATAACTTAGTATCATGTCACATTTTTTCATTACAAATGTACGATCGTACGTGCCAAATCTTAGAAGATATGTTAGTTTAAAAGTACTCCTTTATCATTAATGTGGTGTCCCGTTCCTCCTTTACGGGGAGCGAGGCTAAGAAATACTTTTGCTATCGTTCGATCATGATAGATTGAATCAAGATCTTTTTCTCGTTATGGATTTGCTTCTTCGGAATCGATTCCCATATTCAGTGGGCCGTGCCCCAATAATGAACTTAGCGGCAGAGTCAATAGGGACCTCTCCGCTGCAAATTTTCTTTCCTAGTTTTCGTTGTCGTCTTGTTGCTTTCGTGCTTTTGAGTTGGTTTTCAAATTTGCATTTTCTTGAACAGTTTCGGTGGATTTTATTGTTTTCGTTCGTTGAACTGCATTTCATTCCGAGCTTGGAAAGAGTAGAAGAGGTATTGATCATCTGTTTGTGGCAATGCAGGTGATCGTGCAGTAAACGTTATGCGAGCGGAGTCTTGAAGCATCTCCTTTCCTCTCCCCACCAACTTGTGAGTTGCTATAATTCGATTTAGTTGACCCTTCTTCCCAGTCTTCACATCTAAAATCTTGCCTTCTTGATTGTTCCAATCAAACGATACCATAATAACTAAAAGATGTCAAGATAAAACGAATTATAGACTTGGATTACTCCAACTTACGAATCAACTTGTGAACAGTTACCTTGTTGCATGCTAGTTCGTTTGGAATATTCTTTCATCATGTTTCAATTCTAGTTAGAATATATATACTTCTTCTATTATTGAGCTATATATAGAACATACCTTGATATGAAATAAACTGATCATGGTGACTATGCAAAACAGATCATGCTCTGTTACTTGTCTCGTGCTTGTGTTGCCTTAAACTGTCTAGATTGATAACTTAGTAGACTTCGCTTGGTCACGGACAACTTGTGCACAAGGTCTTAGTTCCCGCGGACGGTCGCTGGGGCACTAGCACCGATCCGATCCGATCCGGACGGAACTCCATGATAGTCGTCTGCTTCAGATGGGATGGCCTGTGACGTCCTTGTTCCATGCGTTGCATGTCATTCCATTACGAGACTATAACTCATCCACTATGACAACGTGCCAGTGATTCCCTCGTAGATTTAAACTGTGCAAGCTAACTATATTTTTGTGTCAGGGAAGGTCATTGTAAGTATTGTGCAAGTAGTTCAGACATGCAGGTAAAAGTCACCGAACGGTGGCATGTTTATTTCAGTAAACTTTCATATCTAATACTTTCTTGCAAAATGAACTAAGGCAAGATAGAAAGCCACATAATAACTTGCATGCTTCATATAAACAACATGTTGATTGGTATAGTTGGGTTATCTAGCCTTCACCAGTGCATTTCGAAGATATGGTAGTAGATCCGGTAGAGGTACCTGTGGAGATCCGGTAGTGGATCCGGTAGTTGGGTTAGCTAGCCTTCACCTGGCAGAGCTTGAGGATCACTTCAAATTGCTAGAGGTACCTGTGGAGAAGCGAGTTATGTGTGCCCAACTACAGCTCCGCTTGAACGCGCACGATTGGTGGAACGTGCATCGAAGATCTCTCTCCGTAGACGAAGAAGACGAGACGATCGCGTGGGCTACCTTTCGTAGCGCGTTTGAGGAGGAGTTCATACACCCTCCCATATGTCGGCAAAAGGCGAACGAGTTCGTGCAGCTTCGGCAAGGCAATATGACCGTGAAGCAATACTCCGCTGAATTTAATCGGTTTACCAAATTTGCAAGCGCCTACCTACCTGATGCGGCGAGTCGAGAAAGACGATTCGAAGGCGGCCTGCGACCTGCTATCTATGTGCACATGGTTGTTCCCCAATACCTGACCATATTGGATGTTCTGAATTATGCCCTTTCCCTTGAATCACAGTATCCTTCAGTTGCTGCCGGCGTTGTGCATACTTCCAATCAAAAGTGCCCTACCAACGTGGAAGGAAACACCGCTCCAAAGCGTCCAAATGATGACGGTCATCCAAAAGAAAATCCAGGGCAACGTTGTACCTGCTGCAACAGACAAGGGCACACTGAAAATGACTGTCGCCGAAGGATCGGGTCATGCCTCCGTTGTGGTGATTCAACCCATCAGCTTAGTAACTGTCCGCTCCCCTCCAAGCTTCACCCTCAACATCCAAATCATGCCACAGCACCTCAAGCCAACCGAGCCGTGCCGCAGCAAGGGCGTCATCAAGCTCAAGGCCGGGTGTACACTTTGACACGGGAGGAGGCCCTAGCATCGAACACTATTATGTCAGGTATATTGCTTTTAAATAACATACCTGATAGTGTGCTATTTGATTCGGGTGCTATGCATAGCTTTATATCCACGAATTTTGTCGTGAAAAATAGGATAGAAATGACATCATTATATCTAGACCTTAGTGTTAGCACCCCATCGGGCACGAAGATACCTGTCCGTTCAGTATGTCAGGGCGGTCACGTTTGTATTGGGGGAAGGAAACTCTCGTTAGATGTGTTAGTCATAGATGTTCGGGATTACGACATCATCTTGGGGATGGATTGGCTCGGCGCTTGCTCGACAACTATCGAATGTGCAGAGAAATGGGTCATCTTTCGTCTACCTAGAAAGGCCTAATTTTGCTATATGAGTGGTTCAGGAACAGATGCGTCAAAGACCTGCATGGTAATTTCTGCGATATCAGCTCGGTGGATGCTATTCTCTGGATGCGAGGGATACTTAGCGTCGGTTCGGGATATGCAGCTGGATTATGAAAATGTTGAGTCTTCTTTCGTTGTGGCAGAATTTCCTGATGTGTTTCCGAGCGAACTACCTGGCATGCCGCCCGACCGAGAAATAGAGTTCACTATTGATACATTCCCAAATACCCAATCGATTTCCATGGCCCCGTACCGAATGGCCCCTGCTGAACTAAAGGAGTTAAAGTACCAACTACAAGAACTGCTTGATCGTGGATATATTCGTCCGAGCGTGTCTCCTTGGGACGCGCCTGTACTCTTTGTAAAGAAGAAAGACGGGACGTTGCGACTCTGTATAGACTATCGGAATCTAAATAAGGTCACTATCCGAAACAAGTATCCCCTGCCCCGGATCGACGACCTCTTTGATCAGATGCAAGGGGCATCGGTGTTTTCGAAGATAGAACTTTGCTCTGGCTACCACCAATTAAAGATTAATCCAGAGGACATGCCGAAGTCAGCATTTCGCACCCGCTATAGCCACTATGAATTTTCTGTCATGCCGTTCGGACTGATGAATGCTCCTACCGCATTCATGGATTTGATGAACCGTGTGTTCTGACCATTCCTCGATAAATTTGTGGTAGTATTCATAGACGACATCTTAGTGTACTCGAAGAATAAGGATGAACATGCAGGATACCTGCGGATGGTGTTTCAAACTCTTCGAGACAATAAGTTGTTCGTGAAGCTGAGCAAGTGCGAGTTCTGGTTGGACATGATATCTTTCCTCGGGCACATCATTTCCGCGAAGGCTATCTTAGTCGACACAAAGATAGTTGATGCCATCGTGAAGTGGAAGAGACCTGAGTCGGCCAGCGACATTCGAAGCTTTCTTGGTCTAGCAGGCTACTACAGGAGATTCATACAAGATTTGAAGGATCACTTTGCCTCTGACTCATCTCATTAGGAAGGTAGTAACATTCGCATGGTCGAACGACTGTGAAGCTTCATTTGTGGAATTAAAGCAACGACTCATCTTAGCACCGATTCTTACTCTTCCGGATGGACCCGATAATTTTAAGATCTATAGCGACGCATCAGGAAAGGGTTTGTGATGTGTCCTTATGCAAAGGGACAAGGTGATAGCCTTTGCGTCGAGGCAGTTAAAGCCTCACGAAAGAAACTATCCAACGCACGATCTGGAACTCGCAGTGGTGGTGTTCGCGTTGATGTTATGACGGCATTGCCTCTATGGCGTACCGTATAAAATATTCACGGATCACAAAAGCCTCAAGTACCTCTATACTCAAAAGGATTTGAATCTACGGCAACGACGTTGGCTTAAACTCCTTAGCAACTTTGACTTGATGATCAGATATACACTGGACAAGGGCAACATTGTAGCTGATACACTGAGTCGAGTGTTTGTTGGGAGCTTAGATATTGATGGCAGGCTACGAAGAGATCTCAAAAGTTTGGGCATTACACTCCAAATCAGATACAAAAGGGGGCACATGTGGCTCAGTTGTGCCTCGAACCAGACTTATTTGAGAAAGTCAAGTCCGCTCAGAAGGACGACCTGTTCCTAGAGAAGATGCATAATCTTATCCCAGTAGGAAAGACGACTGACTTTACGGTGAGCACGGATGGAATAATACGGGTGAAGGAAAGATTGTGTGTTCCTAACGATGCAAACATCAGAAAAGAGATATTCACTGAAGCCCACTATGTGAGTTACACTTCACACCTAGGAAGCTCGAAGATGTATCCAGACCTCCGTACGATATTTTGGTGGCACGGCATAAAAAAGGATATGGCATTGTTCGTGTCGCAATGCATGACTTGTCAGAAAGTAAAGGTCGAGCACCAGAAGCCGGACGGAGAGATACAGAACCTTGCTATAACATAGTGAAAATGGGAACACATAACGATGGATATTATTGTTGGTTTGCCAAAGACGCAACGGAGAAATGATGCCGTCTGGGTCATCGTCGATCGACTCAGCAAGTTAGCTCACTTTCTGCCTATCAAAGTTACTTGGAGTGCCGACCGCCTAGTGCATATCTACCTCCACGAGATTATTCAACTCCACGATGTGCCCGTATCTATTATCTCCGATCGAGATGGACGATTCTTGTGATGCTTCTGGGAGAGCCTCCAGTCAGCAATGGGAACGAAGTTGAAGTTCAGCTCCGCCTGCCATCCCCAGAAAGACGGCCAGATAGAGCGGGTAAACTAAATCCTTGAAGACATGCTACGACTCTGCGCCTTGGACTTGAAGTCAAGTTGGGACATGCATCTACCGTTAGCCGAATTTGCATACAATAATAACTATCAATCCAGCAATCAAATGGTGCCGTATGAGGCATTTTATGGGCGGAAATATAGATTCTCCAATCTGTTGGGATGAAGTTGGTGAACGGCAAATTCTTGGCCCGGAACTCGTAGAACAAATCGTTCAAAAGATTTATTTGATCCGCGAATGGCTGAAGGTAGCACAAAACCATCAGAAAAGTTACTCAAACATGCACCGTCGACATTTTGAGTTCTTAGAAGGCGATCGAGTATTTTTCAAAGTCTCGCCCATGCGAGGAGTTACCAGATTTGGAGCAAAAGGGAAGCTAAGCACAAGATTCGTCGGCCCGTTCGAAATACTTAAGGGAGTCGCCCCAGTCGCATATTAGATTGCCCTGCCACCGTTATTATCTGAAGTGCATGATATAATCCATTTTTTACATCTTAGAAAGTACATGTACGATCCGAGTCATGTGGTGGATCTTGATCAACTGGACTTGAAGACGGACTTGACATATGTTGAACACCCTATGCGGATCTTGGATCACAAGGAAAAGCTGCTTCGAAGTCGTTCGGTTCCTCTCGTGCACGTGCTTTGGAGAAATCATTTGATCGAAGAATCGACCTGGGAGCTTGAGTCTGAGATGAAGGAAAAGTTTCCTTCATTATTTCATAGTGGTAGGTTCTATTCCTAAGTTTCGAGGACGAAACTTCCTATTAGTTGGTTAGGATGTGGTGCCCCGTCGCCTTTTACGGGGAGTGCGGCTAAGAAATACTTTCGGTATCGTTCGATCGGGTAGATTGAATCAAAATCTTTTACTCGTTATGGATTTGCTTCTTCAAAATCGATTCCCATATTCAGTGGACCGTGCCCCAAGGATGGACTTAGCGGCAGAGTCAAGAGGGACCTCTCCGCTGCAAGTTTTCTTGCCTAGTTTTCGCTGTCGCCTTGTTGCTTTCGTGCTTTTGAGTTCGTTTTCTGATTTGCATTTTTTTTGAACGGTTTCGATGAATTTTATTGTTTTCGTTCGTTGAACTATATTTTATTCCGATCGTGCTTGGAAAGAGTATAAGAGGTATTGATCATCTGTTTGTGGCAAAGCAGGTAATCGTGCAGTAAACGTCGTACGGGCGGAGTCTTGAAGCACCTCTTTCCTTTTCTCTTCCCACCAACTTGTGAGTGGCTATAATTCGATTTAGTTGACCCTTCTTCCAAGTCTTCACATCTAAAATCTTGCCTTCTTGATTGTTCCGATCAAACGATACCATAATAATTAAAAGATGTCAAGATAAAATAAAATAGACTTGGATTACTCCAACTTGCGAATCAACTTGTGAACGGTTACCTTGTTGCTTGGTAGTTTGTTTGGAATGTTCTTTCATCATGTTTCAATTCTAGTTATAATATATATATATATATATATATATATATATATATATATATATATATATATACTTCTTCTATTATTGTGCTATGTATAAAACACACTTTGCTATGAAATAAACTTATCAGGGTGACTATGCAAAATAGATCATGCCATATTACTTGTCTCGTGCTTGTGTTGCCTTAAACTGCCTCGATTGATAACTTAGTAGACTTCGTTTGGCCATGGACAACTTGTGCACAAGGTCTTAGTTCCCGCGGACGGTCGCTGGGGCACTAGCACCGATCCGATTCAGACGGAACTCCCTGATAGTTGCCTGCTTCGGACTGGATGACCTGTGACGCCCTTGTTCCATGCATTGCATGTCATTCCATCCTGAGACTATAACTCGTCCACTATGGTAACGTGCTAGTGATCCCCTCGTAGATTTAAACTGTGCAAGCTAACTATTTCTTCGTGTCAGAGAAGGTTATGGTAAGTATTATGCAAGTGGTTCAGATGGGCATGTAAAAGTCGTCGAACGGTGGCCTGTTTATTTCAGTAAACTTTTATATCTAATGCTTGCTTGCAAAATGAACTAAGGCAAGATAGAAAGACCACATAATAACTTGCATGCTTCATATAAACAACGTGTTGATTGATATAGTTGGTTTAGCTAGCCTTCACCAGTGCATTTCGATGTACTGACTCTCGTTGCAACAGGTTTCCCGCACCAAGGAGACCCTGCAAGAAGCTGAAGCGACTTCCCAATCCAGTCCACCTACCGGCACGTCCAGTTCGTGCTCTTGAAGTGTGTTTTGTAAGTTGCAGGAGCTCGTGCACATAACTTATGTAGCTCCATGGAAAGACGATAGTTTTGCCCGAAGGTGTCTATAGCTTTAAAGTTTTAGTAAAATGATGTAATGTACATGACAGTTATCTCATTTTGTGTCCACTTTTGTAAGTCTGTGTGTTAATTATCCGACTCGTTCAAGTGTTTGTATAAAGATGTTCATTATCAATAAAGATAACTTTTCCATGTTTCAATATTGTGTTCAATTATCTGCGTACTCTGAATATGTGCTCGTTATATAAAATACTTTGACCTTGTGCGTTGCGGAACCTAGGCACGCACGACATCACGTCCGGGGGACGACTATCGATTCTACGGAATCGGGACGTTACATATTGGTATTAGAGCACACCTTCAAGTTTTTTTGACCCTCGTGTCGGAAAAGTTCCTTTAACGATCTATTTCCTATGCGAACTCTTGAACTCGTTTGGCCAAAATGAGATACGTTCCATACAGTGAGTCTATAATGCATTATGAGCCTGATACAAGTTACCTTCTTTTAAAGGAATGACTCAAGCGCGCGTTAGCACAATGAGAAGTACAAGCCCAGGAAAGTAGTTCCGGCACCTCGGAAAGTTCCAGAAGCCAGCGAACCATGCCCCCTGTCGACCCGATTGAGCGAATGATACAGATGCTTGAAGCAAGCTAGTAGAGGGATGATGCTCGCTATGAGCGAGCCGAGAAGCGAGCGGAAGAGCAAGAGAGCAAGTTCGAAGGCAATCATAGTTTTAAGTAAAACTAAAAAATATTATTTTTGACTAAAAAACTTGGTAACTATCAAGAAACATCTTACATGTCCTTTATTTAATTTTAAAAATTGTCTGTAATCTTTTGTCAATTAATCTCAGTCAAATACTCAATTCAAGCATTACAATGGATAATTTACCTACAACCATTAGAGTGGTTCGCAATCAACATACTCAATAATCATACTATATACATATTATTTGAGATGTATGCACAGACAATGCATACAACAAAGATAACTCTTTCCTAGTTAGTATAGATGCGAAGTCCATATCTGACCGAGACAATATAAGAACAAACTTAAATCCACACAACAACAACAACAACAACAACATGTAATCTGATCTCAATTTTTGTTTTTGATTTTTTTTTTTTTAACTTAATTGTTAAATAATTAGTTATTCAAACATAGGCATGCTTGAGACTCAGTTTAGAAGCGCTAAACCGATTTTTATGCCAATATTTGGTTTTGATTTGTCTGAGCATTGTTGGGATTTTATTTAGTTAGGTTTTGGCAAAACCTAACTATTTTTTAGTTTTTGTTTTGGAAATGGTAGAAAAACCTCCATATATTTGTAAAAATAATTCTTCTTTTTTATTTTATTTTATTATTATTATATACCTAATAGTTCTATTATATTCTTACTTTAAAGATACGAGTATATTAGCTTAAATCAAATTAAATATAAACTAAGTTAACTTTTAAATTATAGACAAGACCGAATTAAGTTTTTGTTTACGCTATCATTTGAATTTGATTAGATTTTAGTTATAGATTGTATTGAGATCACAAATTTAAATTATGGTATAAAAATATATTCTATAACTGACTTAAATTTATGCAATCTAGGTAAATTAAATTATGTCTAAATTTTAAATTAGTTTCCATGAATTTGATTAGATTTTGCCATATTATATTAAAGATTTAAAAGTTTGTCTTTGAATAATATTAGGAATTCTACTAATTTTGTATCTAAACGTTTGTACTTAAAAGATATAAAAGTTCATACAAAAGATCATGTAAAAAATGTTTCTACTAATTTTGTAATGTTTACATTTATGTTGATATTTTTAGGGAGCAACAATTTAGGTATGTTCTGGTTTATACTGCTGATCTTTCTATGTGGCTAATATTGCAACATAGCATCACTTATTTGTGGGTAATATTGCAGAGATGGTCAAAATAACGAAGAGAGAGATAGAGAGAGGACTTTGTAGCAAGTTGTGGTATACTGCTGATCTTTCTTTGTGGCTAATATTGCAACATAGCATCACTTATTTGTGGCTAATATTGCAGAGATGGTCAAAATAACGAAGAGAGAGAAAAAGAGAGGACTATGTAGTAAGTTGTTCTTCCGTTTGCTAGCACAACATACCGAGCGATCTTCCGTTTACTAGCAAACACGCCGCTAAAATTGCACGCTGTTTTTTTTTTTTTTCAATACTGCAGAACAGAAAGTACAATATGTTGGTGTTTTCTATTTTACTTTGGGAGATTTAGTTGCACATTAGAAAACCATCATGTTTGTCATTAATGTAAGTTTAAAAATTTTTGGCTTAACAACCAACAAAAAGTAAAAAGAAATCAAAGACAGAAAATCTAAGTACAATATTTTTGATCTAGAGAACGTGACGATAGAGATCGAGTACTGCAGCGACTTCTTTATTTCATTGACGGTCCGACGAGGGAATGTGGATGCTCACTTATCTTTTCTCTCTCTTGAGTCAGTGTGCACGTACGTGACTATCCTGGAGGGGGTGTGGGGGAGGAGGGGGGGGGGGGGGGGGGGGGTTGTAGGGTATGCTACCCTTGCTATTTATAGCCATCCTGTTGACGGCATATAGGTGCCGCATATGCCTCTGTTTGGTGGCCGCATGATACTCCTTCAACAGAATGCGGTTGCAACTGTAGCAGCATACTACGGACATACTGTCACGTAGCTTCGGATGGGATATGTTGTTGACAAGATCTCGGGATCTTTTTCAACTCCGTTGTGTGTGTGACTCGGTCAGCTGGACACATGGTAAACACTGATTGTTTGAAGATCTTTTCAGTTGCAATGACAGATCTTGCAGGATGAAAGCCGCATAACATCTTGACCGCATAACGTCTTGGCTGCATATGTGCTCTCCTTTAGCCTTGGTCTTATGAACACTTTGGCCGCATGGCGTTGTGGCCGCATGCAAGCTCTCGTCTGGCCTTGGTCGAATGGACACTTTGGCCGCATCATAACAAGGCCGCATAGGGTCGTAGCCGCATATCTGCTCTCCTTTGGCCTTGGTCTTATGGACACTTCGACCGTATGGCGTTGTTGCCGCATGGGAGCTCTTGTCTGGTCTTGGTCGATTGGACACTTTTGCTGCATAATGTAACACCCGATTTTTTTCAAAATTTAAAAAAAAAAAAATTTTCTGGATTTTTCGGTAATTTTAATTTAATTATCAAAAATGTCCTCCAGGGATTAATATTTTCTATGTTTTAAACTAAGTATTAAAATATTACAAAAATTATATTTTTGGGTGTATAATTAATTATTGGATGTTGTGTAATTTTTTTGGAATTTATTGGGCTCAAAAACTATTTTTAAATGGCCAAAAACCCCTTTTTAATTAAACCGGGTTAAACCGGACCTAATTGAACCAAACCGAACCGGACTGAACCCAAATCCTAAACTTAATGGGTTGGATCGGATCCGGACCCGACCCGACCCCAAACCCCACTCCCCTCTCCCCCCACGACCCCCCGCTCCCTCCGCCGGCACGACCGCCCCGCCCCCGACTCTGCCACCCCGCACGCGGCCAACCGCCCACGACCCCGCCCACGTTTCCCCCTCGCTCCGGCCTCCCCACTCCACCGCCTCCCCTTCCTTCTCCTATATAAACCCCTCCGACAGACCCCCTCCGCCACCACCCACCACTGCCACCACCACCTCACCTGACCCCTAGCTCCCGGCCACCCGACCTCGACCCTCCCCGAGCTCCCCTCCGTCGAACCCTGCCGTGACCCCGACGCCGCCTCTGCCACGTCTCCAGCACCGTTGACCTGAGCCGCCATCACCAGCCACAGCCTCTCCGCCCGTCCCTCCGCTAGCCCAGCCCCGGTGACGTCTCCGCCGAGCTACCCTCCGGCTGACTCCGACCTCGCTACCGACGAGCACGGCCCCCAGCAGCTGCAACAGTGCCGCCGTGCCGCGCCGCATCGTGCATGCGCAATTTGAGTCATTACCTACCCCTGTTCAGGTGAGATTTTCTCTCTCCTCGTTGCCTTATTTTTTGAACTGTCTGCTGTGACGCGTAGACCTCGTGACCCTCTCAAAACCCGTGCAATTCGTTCTGGGTATTGCATCATGTGTCGTTCGTAAATCGCGACGCAAAAACAGAAAAAAAATCCCCCATTTTTAAAAATTCATAAATCATCCCGAACTCGCAAGTTTACGACCGTTTTGCGACCAACCTGTTAAATATTTTTAAAATTGGCTTGAACAGTAATTTAGACCGTATAACCGAGATTAAAACTCTATTTTTAGCTTATTTTATTTAACTGTAATTTGCATATTATTCGAGGGTAAAAATGACCAAAAAACTTGGTTATTTAAAACCCTGATTTTTTCAGAACTGGGTGCGCCGCGCTAAACGAGGCGACTTGGTCGTGTATGAACTTCACCGAAAGGTTCGCGCCGTCAATACGGACGTGTGAGATTTTGCAGAAGTTGATTTGGATGTGCGTGCACACCGGAATCAACGCGTATCCGTCGACAACGCCCCGTATCGGCCCTGTTCTGAAACTCGTTGTAACTTCGTGTGTGCTCGTCGTTTCAAAATGAAACTTGCGCCATCAGATTCGTAGCATTTTTTTTGTCCTGTGACCCAAGTTTGGTTCGATTCTGAGAACGTTGACAAAATTCAGTATCGTGGGCCCTACGGCTCCACTTGACGGACGATTTTGTGATCGGCTCATCGGAATCCAGTTTTGGACATTTCATTGTGTTCGTATCGTCGTTCTAGACTTGTAGACACTAAGTTTGACGAATTTGGAGGACTTTGTCTCTGACACGTTTTTCGGTGTGAAGTAGGCCACTTGTGGATCCCACTTTGACCAAAAATGGTCAATTTTGCCCCTGTGTTCAAATTGGACTTATGGACATGCAATTCTAACTATTTGATATCTTCTGAGCATGATGGTAGTGTTTGTTTCAGCATTCGGAGACGTTCCTGAAGATTTCACGAATACCGGAGCAACTGTTGGAATCCAAACCCTAAGCAAGTGTACCTTGCCAATCTTGTAGTACTTGCTACATAATATTCTCTTAATTTATTTATATGATGTATCTGCTCAACCTAGGACCGTGTGACATTACTTAACGTCTGAATAATATTCGGGTGTTAACGCCGTACACGGAGTTGTGTAACGTCACCTAGACATGGATATCGAGACAATATACATTTTCGTGCTTGCATCATCAAGTACATCATACCATAGGACACTTGACACTGTTCATGAGATATAATCTTCCTGAGATATTTATGGTGATTCTGTATAGGCTACGGGATTCATAACATAGATATTACATATACATAGCTATCATTATGACTTGCTGCATCAGTTAGAGGTCTTGATCTTGCGTGACATGGACATGAGACGTGTGATTACATTGGGTGGGGAGAGACACACAGACTACAGGTTGATTATATTATTATGGTACCGTAGCCACGCCGAGCTAGGCTCCTACATGATATCACTACTACCGGCTCCCCGACATAGAGCTTGTAGTAGTCTCAGCCTGAGTTCTAGTGATGCTCTCATGTTGCATATCATATAGTTGGTTACATAGTTTACCCTATTGTTATTGTTTCTTTTATTAGTGCACTGCATTTATTTGGCTTGAGTTATTCTTGTACCTTGCTATGTCCCCTAAGGACCTGGAATCCAGATTATGTCCCCAGGTTTAGCAAAGGAGATCTACCCCGAGGAATACGGGATATGAGCAGACATTGGAGCAGTACCATTACCAGGGGACGAGGTGATCGCCGAGGATTTCTTCTGAGTATCTGCTTTATCTATACTCAGTTATTTCTGTTATTTCCTATTTATTGAATTGATGTATCAAACTCATTATCGGGTTGTTACCCGAGATATACTTTATTGAGACTTGATGTTGCTTTATGTTTCATATTGATTGTATTTATTTTTGTGGATTGGTTTAGTATCATAGACCTTTATAGTTATTTTATAACTTAAGTACACCCTGATGGGTCCATTAAATTGGGTTTGCCCATTGGAGTGTGCTGCTGGCCATTGCCACACGTCTAGTCCCTCGGTATTTTGGGACTGGGGCGTGACATGGTTTTTGTGGTGGCCCATGCAGGCCAATGACTAAATTGTTTCGGTTTCAACTAGGGGACCGAGCAAGCCTGCGATAAGGATATGATAAGTTATAGGATCTCATCCACTTTCTTGAATCGTTCTTGATTTCTATATCGGATTTGAATTAGTTTCTTGACTTGCATCTTACCTTAATTCCTCTGTGCGCCTCTTATAATTTATTTTGGATGCAGAGTAATGGATCCACCAGCAAGCGACGAGACTCCTGTATGAACACCACCAGGTGTTGTGGTTACCCACGATGATGAAGTGACACTAGTTGGTGGAGGTCAATCAGCACAACAAAGCGTTCAAGATACCTCAAGATTTCGGCGAGACGATATTTTACCTCCGCCACAGTTCACACCACCAATGCCCTTATTTCCACAAGGGCAGGCTATGGACGGGCAGCAGATATTTTAAATGTTCTATGCAATGATGCAAGCCCAACAGCAGGTTCAACAAGAGGCTCTGCGTCACGAGGTGGAGAACTTGAGGAACAACCTACTACTCGCACTGGAGCAGACGAATCTACCAGCACGACCGCCATCGACAGGCTCTATCACCAATTTCTGCCAGCTGAAGCCCCGCACCTTTTCTGGCAAGGAGGAGTCCACTGAAGTTCATGAGTGGCTCACAAACACTCAACATCAATTGAAAGCAGCTGAGCTTCCAAGGGAGCGTTGGATGACTGCCGTCCGGATGTAGTTGACGGACAATGCACATCACTGGTGGCTATCTGAGGAGACACGGCTCGGACCAGACCGAGTCACTTGGGAAGAGTTATCTAGACTATTTCAGGAGATGTACATTCCATCTATTGCTCGATCAGAACTTTGGGACAAGTTCAATCGCCTCACTCAAGACAATATGACAGTGGAAGAATACAATGCGGAGTTCATTCGTCTGAGTCGCTTTATTTTAGTCCCATGTACTTCTAATTAATTCAAGAACACATTTTGCATTAATTTTAATTAAATTAATCCAATTTTCATCTTTGTGCAAATTTTCAATTGTTGGACACTTTTATGCAAAAATGTATTTAGGTGTCCACACCATTAGACACAATACATGAAAAAACCTATTTTTCCTTCATATGAATTTTTTCCATGATTTTTGGGATGTGCAACACACATCACCCCTCATCTAATCCTAGCCATGCATTTTAAACAATGCAATCCTAGCCCTCCAAACATTCCTATGTCAAGCCAAGGCCCAATTCCAAGGATGTTGACCAAGCCTAATCCCCTAGGTCAACCCCAAAACCCTACTTTCTACATATAAATACAACTTTTCCTATTGTTTTCATTCACATCAACTTAAAACTACACCTAGCTGATTCCCCCCTTCCTATTCATCATCCCCATCAACCTCCCTCTTCCCTGTTCACCGCCGGCCGGAGCAGCCAAGTCCGACCACCACAGCCCCGCCTGTCAGCCAACACTCCTCCACTACTATGACCCATCAGCCTCGTCGACCCGCGGCCACCCACTGGACGAGCCGCCATCTTCCTCTCCACCCTGTCCCCTCTCCATGTCCTCCTCTTCGGTCTCCCCATCACCCTGACCTCGACAGCACCCCGCCGACCGGAGCACCCCGTTGTCCCTCAGTCTACCTTGACCTCGTCTCTTCCTCCGTCGCGACCATCATCGTCCTCGACTTCCCTCACCGCCGGAGCACACGACCCCGACTTCATCACCATCTCCACCCATCACCACCGCCACCCCCTCCTTCCATTCACCCCCGCTGATCCGACTGAACCCATCACCCTCTTCCCTATGATGACTCGTCGGACCCCCTGAGCTCCTCCTTCTCGACCATAGCCTCCCCTCGTCGACTTCACAACCACCTTCCCTCGACTCACCTACACACCCCTACGACTTTAACCCGTCTTCTCCCATCGTCACCTCCCTGCACGACCATCTCCTTCCTGTTCTCATCTCCCTCTCCGCAACCCATCACCACCACTGCCTCCTCTCTTCGACCGGAGCAGCATATCTCCGACTTCCCTCAGCCTGACTACCTCCTCTTCCTCATCGGACCTCCCCTTGGCCGGAGCAGCAACCTCCCATTATCCCTTTCATCACCATCATTACCTACACAATCATTACCATTAACATCTTTATCATCATCTAATCATCACCATTAACATTCTTAATTATCATCAACATCACCATTAACATTCTCACCATCATCCCCATCATCAACACAACCATCACCATCATAATAATCATCATCACCATTATAATCATCATTAATTATCCCCATAATAACTTAATCATTGTCACGACCCGCACCCGGAAATTCGGGCACGAGTGCGTGGGTACGTCCAGCCTACGCCGCAGAATCGGCGGTAGTACGCTGTCTAGGTCAAATCCAGATTTACTAACTAGCTCATTCACAAATAACATAGGCAAGATAATAATGAGAAATGAAACTTAAGATTGCAACTGAATTAAATGTGACAACAAATTCAAATGTTTAGTACAGGAATTCCAAAATGAAATCGGGGACAAACCCGATTAAATAAGATAAAGAGCAAAACTAAGATAACTACTGCTAACTACTCAGCAGGAGTAGCTTCCTGTGCGGGAACTGGCTCTGCAACTGTATCACCTGCTGCCTCATAGGGGCCATAATAGGTGGGGGCAAGGTTCTCATCATCGCCTAAACAACAGATCCAGTCAGGAAAGGAGCAAAGTACACAGTGCACGACAAGATTAAACTAAATATTTTATGACAATTAAATATTGGATATCATGTTGAGAAACAGCATTAGCAGAACATTATTATCTCAGAGTTAGCTGTAAACAGGAATATGAGAAACAGAATTAAATGGAACAGGAAATGAACTACAATAGCCAGCAAGAAATATAACATGACCAGAACTATCTGTGTGAACTTGTGTTTGTTTTTAGAATACTTAGTTGGCATGTAGGGGTTTATAAGGCTAATCCGGCCGTCATAAACGGCTATTAGACAATACAATCGAGATCCGGCTGATGGACAGTCGTGTACCAACAGCTATTAGACAATCTAGGGGAAAGGGTAAACTACATGCCTTCTAGGTATTCTTCCACCCGACATGAAAAACAAGACAGGAACTACCAATATTCAAGACATAAAATTCAACATTTCTAACACTAGGTGTAAACATCAAGGGTACATGTATAGCAGGGGATTAATTATCACAGTATATAAAGATTAACTTGAAGTGCAGGTACTTGCCTGTTGTTTGGATCTGATTAAATTAGTTCTTGGGGAAAAAGTCCAGAGATGAGTCCAAAAGCTGAAATAGACATTACCATCATGCTCAGAAGATGTCAAATAGCTAGAAACGCCTGTCCTTGGGTCCAATTTGGAGACAAGGGCAAAAACGGCAGTTTCGGGTCAAAATGGGGTCCGCCGTTGGGCCCGCTTTGCACCGAAAAAAGTGTCCAGGTCAACGGTCTCCAAATTCACCAAACTTAGTGTCAACAGGTCAGGAACGATGATACGAACCCAACGGAACTTCCAGATTTGGATTCCGATGAGCCGAACACAAAATCGCCCGTCGAGCGGGGCCTGTGGGGCCCACGACACGCGATTTCGTCAACGTTCTCAGAATCGAACCAAACTTGACCCACAGGACCAGCGTATCGCTACGAGTCCGATGGCGTAAGTTTCGTCTCGATCCGACGTATGTACACAAAGTTAGGTCGAATTGCAGAAAAAGCGGATACGGGGCGATGTCCGCGGATACGTGTTGATTCCGGTGTGCACGCACACCCGAATCAGCTTCCGCGAAGTCTCACACGTCCGTATCGACGGTGCGTACGTATCTGTGAAGACCGCACGCGACCAAGTGGTCCCGTTTGGCGGGGCGTACTCAGTTCCGGGGGTGAAACAGGGTCTGGTTTTTTCTGTTTTTGGATCGCGGTGTGCGATCACCACAGGACGCGATGTCCCGAACAGTTTGTCCGGACACCGAGAGGGTCATACAGGCTTCACAACGCAATTTGCGGAATTGGAAACAGAGCTACGAGGCGAAAGTTACACGTACCTGAAGGGGACCCGAAAACAGAGTCGAACCGTGTCCGACTCGTGTCGGACACGCGAAGGGAATTAGGGCTAGGGTTAGGGTTTCGTCGGATTTTCGGCGGCACACGGCGGAGGGCGGCCGGAGAGGCATCGGCGAGGGCGGGGGACGGTTCGCCGAGGGGCGGCGCGGCTTCCACGGGGGCGGCGGCGGCTCGGGGCGGCCGGCACGGCGGCTGCGGCTGGCTGCTGTGCTGCTGCTGCTGTCGAGGGAGAAGACGGCCGCTGGCGGGGCTCCGGAGGGCGGAGACGGGAGGAGGAGGCGCTGACGGGTCGATGGCGAGGAGGGGACGGCGGCGGCGCTAGGCGGTGGGTGGCGACGAGGTTCGTGGTGGTCGTCGGGGCTAGGTTATATAGGGAGAGTGAGGGAGAGGGTGGCGCCGGGCAAGGCGGAGGGGCCGGAGGTCGTGGCGGCCGGTGCGGGGGAGGGCTGGTGGTGGAGCGGAAGAGGGGGAGGTCGAGGGGTGGCTGGCCGCCGGAGGCGGCGGAAATCGCGGCCACGCGGAGGTCGTGGGGAGGGCAGCGGTGACCGGGTCGGGGGTTGCGGGCGGGTCGGGTTGGCTGACCCGACCCGACCCGATAGGGCGGGGGACCGGGCTGGGCTGGGCTTCGGCCCACTGGGCCGGGCCGGCCCAGAAACGAAATAAAAAAAAACAAAATAAAAATAAATAATAAATAATAATAATAATTAATAATAAATATAATTAGTTTAATTAATTAATTAATTAATAAAAATAGTTTTGAGGTATTTAAAAATAGGTCTGAGGCCCAGAAAAATCCAGAAAAATTATCCTAAGTCCAATTTTTCATTTTACACCCAAAAATAATATTTTCATAATATTTTAATGTTATTTATTATCAATTAAAAATTTTGTAATAATTTAAAACCCTGATTTTAATTACAGAAAATTTCCAGAAAATTCCAGAAAATTGTGAAAATCCCAATTTTAGTGTTTTTGAAAAATCAGGGGCTTACAATCTACCCAACTTATAAAATTTCGTCCTCGAAATTTAAATTATGGCAGGGTTCTCTATGTCTACTCTCACTTGATTACAGTCTAACGGCTTCTCTCAGGTGAACATTGCAGTCGCTACCCAACTTAGAATTCTACCCATATCCTCTAAGGTTGTACGACTAGTAAAGCTAGGTCCCAACTTAATAAATCATGATATTGAATCTTTAAGTCTGCAACACAAAACACATCACCTAGGGTATTGCCTTAGTCATAAAGGGTTATCATCAATTTGACCGGCTGAGGGGTATGTCTAGCACTGCAATTCAACTTATCAAACACAGGATTTTGTCTTTCCGAGATGAGGGAAGACGAGGATTAATAATAAGGAGTTTAAGGGCGAGGTTGTAGAACAGGGGTATAGGGACCAAGGCGTTTAAGGAATTCTAATAGGGATTGCCAGGCGGTTATGGATTGAGATTCTATTCTGGTAATGCTGATACGATATGCTCGGACGTATTTAGGGGGCAAGCATACTAGTCAACTATATATCTCAATCCACGTAAAGTAGTTGTGCGAAGTGCGAATCAAAATGCACTAAGGTTGATCAGACCGTAGTACACTGATTCTGAGTAGACACTTGCATTAGTGGGGTTGATCAGGCCTCAATAATACATGTGTCATGAACAAGCCCGATAAAGGGTAAGCTTGCAAAACTAAGCTATAAAATAGCAGCATATGTCAAGTTCAGCAAAAATTTAAGTGCGCTAGATGGTGATGAAAAGGAGGTGCAAATTATTGAAGTTCACAAAACACATATAAGCACAATAGCAAAAGCCTCTAAAACTCTACAATTATCAAAATTAAAAAGCATACTAGGTTATTTAGCAAGTTCAAAATTACTAGGTTGGAGCTGAGGTCACGAACCAATAGGCACGAAAACAATACTAGAAAAGATATCTACGAATCACTTACGCGCATTAGCTGCTTCCAGAGTTTGCGCGTTCTCCACGGTCATTACGTAAGCCTGTCCGCGTCCTTGAGCAGCGGGACAGTCCCTCACTTGATGTGCTGCTGAGCCACAAAGTAGACAAACACCTAGCCTCTTTCTGCAAACTTGCCAAGTATGGCCTGGTCTATGACAATAGTTACAAGCAGCAGCTTGTTGGTTCTGTCCCTGGGCCTGGTGTTGGGGTGCTGGAGCTCGAGGGAGAGGACGCTGAGCTTGTTGCGGGGCCCCCTGCTGTTGTTGTTGAAAAGGGCGTTTGTTGGGTCCCGCATTTCCGGTATCTCTTTCTCGCTTTAGCTTATGCCCCATGTCTCTCTCAACGCCTTGTGCCACGCTCAAGATTTCCTCGTAGGTGCGAGCTCGGCTGGTGGTGACAGCAAGGCGAATATCCGGAGATAGCCCCTTCTTGAATCTACGGGCTCTGTCCTCCGGGGTACGAACCATGTACTCCGCATAGTGGCTTAACCTGCTAAATTCAGCAGTATACTCATCTACAGATAGGTTACCTTGTTCCAGTCTCTCGAATTGACTTTCGAGAGCTTTCCGGGCCACTTCGGGGTAGAATTTTTCCTTGAACAGTCTCTTGAAGTCCTCCCAGGTGAGGTCAGGAGCAGATAGTTGAGGTTCATCTCTAAGCCAGGTCCGATCTATATCGAACAGTTGCAGGCTTGCAGACTCCACTTTAAGATCATCAGGAACACGAGCAGTCTTCAGGAGTCTTTCGACGTTCTCTATCCATTCATCGGCATAGAGAATGCCTTCAGTTTCGTAGAATTCCAGGGGTCTGAGGTTCTTGAAGTCTTTGGCACTTCCTGGCCTCTTGAGTGGCGACTCCTGGGACTTAATAGCTTCTGAGAGGCTGGTCCGCAGGAGTGCAGTCTGTTCCTTCTGGGATTCCACTAGTCCCTGGAACACTCCGAGTAGCTGTGCCCCATCTAGAGTAACTGCCGGGACAGATGGAGGCGGCGGGAGTGCAAGAGTCTCGGGCACATTCTGCTCAGCTGGTTCTGATGTGCCTCCTACTGTGTTTCTCGTCTGAACCATTATGAAAGATTAAGGGATAGGAGAATCAGAATAGAATACTTGGAAATCAAAGGCGATAGGAAAATTGAGCAGAAATGATATCAAGAATTGAAATAAGGACCCTATACTGTGAATGAGCTTTATCCTGAAATCCTCAATCTTGTTGCAGGCCTGTTCGGTCCCTAAGTTGGAACCGAACAATTTAGTCGTTTGGACCTGCATGGGCCACCATAAAAACGTGTCACGACCCGCACCCGGAAATTCGGGCACGAGTGCGTGGGTACGTCCAGCCTACGCCGCAGAATCGGCGGTAGTACGCTGTCTAGGTCAAATCCAGATTTACTAACTAGCTCATTCACAAATAACATAGGCAAGATAATAATGAGAAATGAAACTTAAGATTGCAACTGAATTAAATGTGACAACAAATTCAAATGTTTAGTACAGGAATTCCAAAATGAAATCGGGGACAAACCCGATTAAATAAGATAAAGAGCAAAACTAAGATAACTACTGCTAACTACTCAGCAGGAGTAGCTTCCTGTGCGGGAACTGGCTCTGCAACTGTATCACCTGCTGCCTCATAGGGGCCATAATAGGTGGGGGCAAGGTTCTCATCATCGCCTAAACAACAGATCCAGTCAGGAAAGGAGCAAAGTACACAGTGCACGACAAGATTAAACTAAATATTTTATGACAATTAAATATTGGATATCATGTTGAGAAACAGCATTAGCAGAACATTATTATCTCAGAGTTAGCTGTAAACAGGAATATGAGAAACAGAATTAAATGGAACAGGAAATGAACTACAATAGCCAGCAAGAAATATAACATGACCAGAACTATCTGTGTGAACTTGTGTTTGTTTTTAGAATACTTAGTTGGCATGTAGGGGTTTATAAGGCTAATCCGGCCGTCATAAACGGCGATTAGACAATACAATCGAGATCCGGCTGATGGACAGTCGTGTACCAACAGCTATTAGACAATCCAGGGGAAAGGGTAAACTACATGCCTTCTAGGTATTCTCCCACCCGACATGAAAAACAAGACAGGAACTACCAATATTCAAGACATGAAATTCAACATTTCTAACACTAGGTGTAAACATCAAGGGTACATGTATAGCAGGGGATTAATTATCACAGTATATAAAGATTAACTTGAAGTGCAGGTACTTGCCTGTTGTTTGGATCTGATTAAATTAGTTCTTGGGGGAAAAGTCCAGAGATGAGTCCAAAAGCTGAAATAGACATTACCATCATGCTCAGAAGATGTCAAATAGCTAGAAACGCCTGTCCTTGGGTCCAATTTGGAGACAAGGACAAAAACGACAGTTTCGGGTCAAAACAGGGTCCGCCGTTGGGCCCGCTTTGCACCAAAAAACGTGTCCAGGTCAACGGTCTCCAAATTTACCAAACTTAGTGTCAACAGGTCAGGAACGATGATACGAACCCAACGGAACTTCCAGATTTGGATTCCGATGAGCCGAACACAAAATCGCCCGTCGAGCGGGGCCTGTGGGGCCCACGACACGCGATTTCGTCAACGTTCTCAGAATTGAACCAAACTTGACCCACAGGACCAGCGTATCGCTACGAGTCCGATGGCGCAAGTTTCGTCTCGATCCGACGTGTGTACACAAAGTTAGGTCGAATTACAGAAAAAGCGGATACGGGGCGATGTCCGCGGATACGTGTTGATTCCGGTGTGCACGCACACCCGAATCAGCTTCCGTGAAGTCTCACACGTCCGTATCGACGGTGCGTACGTATCTGTGAAGACCGCACGCGACCAAGTCATCCCGTTTGGCGGAGCGTACTCAGTTCCGGGGGTGAAATAGGGTCTGGTTTTTCCTGTTTTTGGATCGCGGTGTGCGATCACCACAGGACGCGATGTCCCGAACAGTTTGTCCGGACACCGAGAGGGTCATACAGGCTTCACAACGCAATTTGCGGAATTGGAAACAGAGCTACGAGGCGAAAGTTACACGTACCTGAAGGGGACCCGAAAACAGGGTCGAACCGTGTCCGACTCGTGTCGGACACGCGAAGGGAATTAGGGCTAGGGTTAGGGTTTCGTCGGATTTCCGGCGGCACACGGCGGAGGGCGGCCGGAGAGACGTCGGCGAGGACGGGGGACGGTTCGTCGAGGGGCGGCGCGGCTTCCACGGGGGCGGCGGCGGCTCGGGGCGGCCTGCACGGCAGCTGCGGCTGGCTGCTGTGCTGCTGCTGCTGTCGAGGGAGAAGACGGCCGCTGGCGGGGCTCCGGAGGGCGGAGACGGGAGGAGGAGGCGCTGACGGGTCGACGGCGAGGAGGGGACGGCGGCAGCGCTAGGCGGTGGGTGGCGGCGAGGTTCGTGGTGGTCGTCGGGGCTAGGTTATATAGGGAGAGTGAGGGAGAGGGTGGCGCCGGGCAAGGCGGAGGGGCCGGAGGTCGTGGCGGCCGGTGCGGGGGGGGCTGGTGGTGGAGCGGAAGAGGGAGAGGTCGAGGGGTGGCTGGCCGCCGGAGGCGTCGGGAATCGCGGCCACGCGGAGGTCGTGGGGAGGGCAGCGGTGACCGGGTCGGGGGTTGCGGGCGGGTCGGGTTGGCTGACCCGACCCGACCCGATAGGGCGGGGGACCGGGCTGGGCTGGGCTTCGGCCCACTGGGCCGGGCCGGCCCAGAAACGAAATAAAAAAAAAACAAAATAAAAATAAATAATAAATAATAATAATAATTAATAATAAATATAATTAGTTTAATTAATTAATTAATTAATAAAAATGGTTTTGAGGTATTTAAAAATAGGTCTAAGGCCCAGAAAAATCCAGAAAAATTACCCTAAGTCCAATTTTTCATTTTACACCCAAAAATAATATTTTCATAATATTTTAATGTTATTTATTATCAATTAAAAATTTTGTAATAATTCAAAATCTTGATTTTAATTACAGAAAATTTCCAGAAAATTCCAGAAAATTGTGAAAATCCCAATTTTAGTTTTTTTGAAAAATCAGGGGCTTACAATCATTATCATCCCTTAATCCTCATCATCATCATCCTTTAATCTTCATGATCATCACCTTAATCCTCATAACAAATATCATCCCCATCATCAGCACCCTCGTCATCATCATCAACATCGATATCATCATCATCGTGGACCCGTCACTCTCGCCGAAGATGACCTACAACAGTCACCCTTAATCCTCGTGCCGTGCACGCTAACCCCGAGGTTCGAACCTGTCCCACTCCTTTTATTTTATGTGTGCTTGTGTGAATAACATTAGGGTTAGAAATACTTCGTGATAGTTGGTTGATTTCAGACCTGTGTCGATGAACCCAATGAATTGTATGCGTATACGTACGCATATTATAATCAAATTGATATATAAATATATATGTATAAATATATGGATGTATTATATAAGTAATTAGATGCTAAACCTAATTATGACTATATATATTTTTATACTGTACGACCCTAGGACACTATGGATTTTTCCGCATAATTGTTTATACCATTGACCCTGAGTATTAGTGATCTGTCTGCCTTGTGTACACTGACGTGCTGGCGAGACATGTGTTAGTTGACTGTCTGATTGATACAACATTTGAAGATGTAACACTCGCGTAATTAGACGCACAGTTGACCCCGTTAGTTGACCAGTGTCACCCCTAGCGTACCCTCTGAGTTCAGTGTAATTATGGTTGTGCTAGTGTAATGGCTGATGCTGTATTGTATTATATTATATGTATATAGGACCATTGGATTGTTCTGCGCGACTTCAGGAGCAAGTTATTGGTACTACGCAGCTTTCTTGCCAGGCAAGTATACCTTGCCATTGTACTATAATTTATATTCCATATGATGCATGTATTTTATTTTTGTCATTTAGTTTATATATTTTAACAACTATATAAACTGCGCATCCAAGGAAACATGGGTGCAACGATAGTGTCGTCGTATTCTGTTTTTATTATGTATATGCATGTTGACCTAGTTTATGAGACCATCCCATTATCATGAGGCATCATTAGGTTTCATTAGCCGTGACACATCTGTTACACGAGTGTGAGTCTCATATAGATCACGGACTTGCGTGCCGGGTTTGGCCTCCGGTACATATGGGACGTGCGATAGAAAATAACTACTGATAGAAACTTTGCATGCTAGAAGACCTGGCAGTTATTAGAGGTATTTTCGTGTCATGGATATGACATGCTTAGAGCATGGGGTGGGAAGAACAACAAGTAAGGCATTTGGGCTCCTTTGCACTTTTCTTTTTATGTAACCAGCACGCTCCGCCGGAGATGCGTGGTCGTGATGACCCCTATATTACCTGGCGGCCTCTGTCGTTCAAAAGACGACATGCTTTTTAGGCCCCTGAATCTCCAAGAGAATCATGCCAATCCCATTTTGGCCAGATAGCCCACGTATTGGAAAGTTATTCTTAAACTGCATTCACATAGATGGTTAGGCGACCCATCGGATATTTATTCTAGTACTTTATTGGCATGCTTCTATGTATCTTGTTATGTCCCTTTGAGGACCTGGTCCCTTTCCAGGTGTAGATGTTCATGAGTATTCGCAGAAGCGCAGATCCGGACTTGCTACATATAATTTCGATGAGGTCTTCTCTTCGAGTCTCATTGATTGTTAGTTGATGTACTTATATTGTTTTGTTTATCTTATATTCTAGTTTGGTAGTGGATTTATTTTCACCCGACTATCATCCTTTGATACTTCATATTGAGATTTAGTTACATAGTTATTGGTTATTTAATTATTTATGATTTTTGTGGATGAGATTTAGATTATGCCATGTGACTTGTTATAGTTTATACCACTTGTGAATTATTGTTCATAATACAGCGTATGCATGTGTTATGGTTTCCATATATTGGGATTGGCATATACATACGGCTGGCATGCTTACGTGTTCCTAGTCCTACGTATTTTGGGACTAGGACGTGACATCCATCCAAGTTATATATAATTATCCTTCAAGTCGTTCGTTCCTACAGTGATTATAATTCGTCTAGCAAAATCATCCAACTTCAATGTTACCGTTCGGTAAATCTATAGTCTACTTCTAGCATTCCTCAAGAAACTAAGTTTCAAATATTCAAGCCAAAGTCTATCCCATTTTTGATACATTTTATTCATCAAGTTCGTTTGGAATAATTACTGAACATGTTCTCGTGAGTTCGATCATCCCCACCGTACGTGAAATTACTACGCCGACGGTCCCGCAGGATAATCGTTCTCGTTGGGACTGATTTCGAATATTATCCTTCTGAACTTGATTTCAAGATCGTTCTTCCAAACTCCAAGTCAAATCCGTTATTTCTTACACTTCTATTCGAGTGATATTGTATTCAAGTTCAGTCCGTTGGTTTTAATCCGAAATCACCCGCACGATACTCCAAGTTTCCTTAACCAAGATATCGATTTTAATTTCCATGATTCCCTATTAGATATTTAGCCTTATCATTTATTCGAGACATTCACCAATCGTTCAATCCGACTATCGCACGAAACCTATGAATCCGTTTGGACATTTCTAAATGATCCATACACCACTCAGAATCGAGTCACCCAATTAAATTCTCAATCGATGTTCGCATCAATCGCTAGCGTATTCGCCGAGTTGTTCCTTAGAATTCTTGCATGATACATAGCATCGTCTAATAAATCTTAGTCTCATATTTATCCCTGTTTATAGTCATCCAAGTAACCATATTCGATTTGTATCTTACGACACAAAATACTGTTCGAGCTATTTCCCAAAATCCAAGCATGATTCTCTATGTTCGCCTAAGCGATAATCTGATAATTTTTCTATCGGTTGCTATTCTAAGTCTGACTTATCCCTTATCTGAACGATATCTCAATCTCGTTGTAACCAGCTTGCAGCAAAGGGTCTGGGTGTGCGATACTCAATACAACTTAGTTGAAAGAATGTGTGCATAGCTAACCGTTTGGGTGATATTCTATTCCGCACACTAACCAGTTGGCTAATCACGTATAGGCATTCGGGTTTGCACATATCTTGCAAATTCTAGCACGAGTCTAATCCCAAAGGGTCTAGCATAGGTTGGTACAAAGGCCTTCGTATCACAATTTTGTACAAGCAATCACATTATTCACATGCACTTTTGAAAGTATTTAGACTTATTGTTTGGAATATTTCGATAGGATATTGAGAGAGAGAGCATATGCACATAACCCACGAATGAGCTTTCGAAACTGAGAAACTCGAAACGAAGTCCAAAGACGTATAGCCGTGCTCTGATACCAATATGTCATGCCCCGATCTCCCGCAGGCTAATCGACCATCCCCGCTAGGCACGAATCACCTATCGGACCAAGAAAGAGGGCAAAGTGTTGGGATAGATACACCATCAATGGCTTCAAATTTAGACCCACTGATAAGCCAATTAATCAATCATTTGTCGATGAGGAGGCTAATTATACAATAGATTCTGGAGTATGTGTGAGGAGTTCAGTGTACGATGAGGATCCAGAATTCGACTATTACGGTATACTAAGAGATGTCGTAGAGCTGGACTACTCTTATGAGATAAAAATTGTATTGTTTAAATGTGATTGGTTTGACACAACACCCAAGCAATGATGGAAAATTGACAACCAATTTGGTTTTATTGATATAAATTATGGAAAAAGATAAGTAGGTTTTGAACCATTTGTGTTGGCTAGTCAAACGGTTCAAGTGTATTATACGAGCTATCCTAGTCGACGACGCAATAATAAGGATTGGTGGGCTGTATGCAAAACTAAATCTAGAAACACATATAATGTTGGGGATCTAGCATATCAGGAGGATGAGGTGGTCATGCCTCAACCTGCATATATGAGTTTGGTCGGCGTTGATGGTATGGAGGTTGATGTTACCGTAGAGGATGATAGAGCTAATGAAGAGATTGGCATAGAAGATTTACTTCATATAGAGGAGGACTCTGACATGGAGGTATCGAACGAGGAACAAGAATTGGAAGATGAATGTGATAGTGAAGTAAAAATAAAAATGAAGAAGATGGAGATGAAGATGAAGACGACTCAAAAAATGATTCGAAAGACGATTCAGAAGATGAAGAAGATTAATACGTACACACATATGCATTAGCTTAGATTATTTATTTATTTATTTAATGACACGTTATTATCCAGGTCTCCTGGCAGAGCACGGAGTATATGTCCGTCGTCCAGGATTTGTAGACCCCCCTACTCTACCAGAGCGACCAGCCAATATCGATCATCCCGAGCTGTGGGCCGATGGAGCGACGTAAGTACTTATTGCCAATTCACACATTTATTTATTTATTCTATTTTATTTTAATTGTATTTTGTTTACTTATTTCAGGTCTTCCCACCAAGGCTGGCAATGATCTGGGGGACGTTATGCTGGAGAACTTTTATGACCCTTATATCAACTTCAGTGACATCCCGCTGGATCGACACTTCATTTGGCTGGATATGCTACTGGGATGTATAAAAAATTTATTTAGAATAATATAAAATTTTATGATTAAAATGTTGAAAAATATTTTTTTAATTTGTCGAAGAAGTAATTGTTATCGGATCATAGAGAGTCTGCGATCCAAAAGTTCTACAAGTCCGTCGCCAAAAAAAGGTTCAGGGATTTGATTAATGATCAAAAGGCGTTGGCGTCACATTCAGGGGATCTTCGCAAGGAGTGGCTCATGGATGAGTTCTGGGAGAAGATGAAGGAGAAGATGGAGGCCCCGGCCTACAAGGCCAAGTGCGAGAAGGCAAGAGCGTACCGTGCTAAGGGTGGTCTCCACAGGTGGATCCATTTCGACTGTCGAGCATTTTCGACGGATGGTCAATATTATAATTTTTGCTAGATCAATTTTTGGTAATTTTTATTTTTCTTATTAATTAATTACTTAAGTTTTACAGTACGATGAGGCTATCAGAGCCGGGGGAGACCCGAAGACCATCGAATTTTCCGCAATCTTCCAGTAGACGCACAAAAGGAAGAATGATGAAAAGCTCGTAGATGAGCGGGTAGCAAAAGCATATGTAAGTTGTGTTAATAAAATTTTTTCAACAAAATTTAATTACATTCTTTTTATAATTTAACTATATTTGTTTACCCTAAAAATATAACCTTAACTTTAATATTGTTACCTATGATATCCAAAAACCTTAACTCTAAACTTGACCTTCAATATCTAAATTTAACTTTAAACCTAACCTTAGTTGTTGTCAATAAAAAGATTAATCCTAACCTACGATATCTAAACCTATTTACATAAATAAATATAGGAGACGTATGAGACGTTGGAGGGTGGGACTGAGCGCAGTATGCTGACTGAGAGAAACGATCGGTGGGTACAAGCTGTCAGGAGAGGAAAATACGGCAGCATGTACGGGACTGGATCGTTGGCATCCCAGCCGTCGGTTCTTTCCAGAGCTCCTCCGACGGTTCCTCCAGCTCCATCAGAGCCCGTTCCTCCTTGTGCTATGAGTTTCGAGCAGATCGTGACGACTTTGTTAGAGGAACAGAGGCAAGTTAGACAGTTGACAGAGTATCGTGATCCTGCAGCTCCTGCTCCTCCTGCTACTCCAGCTACTCCAGCTCCTCTGATGGCTCATCCGGCTCCTCCTGCTGCCCCGTCTGTCGTTCCTAAGGATCTACAATAGATCATCGCTGCGGTTATGGCGCAGTACATGGCTACGCGACATCCGTCGCCGCCTCCGCCTCCACCGTCGACTTGATGTTTATTTTTGTTTTCTTGATAATTTGATAATTTGTTCGATGTATTTTTATATAACTATATATTTTTGGATTATGATGGTGTATGACAACTTATGGCCATGCACTTATATTTAAGTTCTATTGTATTTGATGTATTTGTGTATAAGTGATTTGATTTTGTGTAATGTTACAGGAGCAGAAAGTAAGTGATTCTATTTATAAAAAAAATACTTATGTTTAATGATGGAATAACGATGGATTAGCGACGGAAAACTGAAAAATTCCTGGTCAGCGACGGATCTGCGACGCTTTAGCGACGAAAAATCTGTCGCTAAATATGTCCGGTACCAAAAAATGTGGAATTTTTGGTATCAGACATAGTCGCTATATCCGTCGCTATGTCCGTCATTTTTATCGACGGATTAGCGATGAAAAATTCGTAGGTGAGCTTCTGAAAAATTTGGTAAAAATGGGTTCACACTTTTCTTCGCCAATCCCTCGCTAATCTGTCACCAAATAAAGCGACGTAAATATTCCGTCACTAATTCCGTCGCTAAGTTTGTCGCAAATCCGTCGTCATGTCGACGGATTAGCGACAAAATCTGGCATCGACACTGAAATTAGTTACGCCACATTTTCGTGGCTAATCCGTCGCTATATTAAAATAGAGACGAAAATAGGTATTTTAGCGACGAAAAATTTTGTCGCTAAAATTCTGTATTTTTGTAGTGACAATTGGCCATTTATGCATAATATACCTTTATTATTTTTGATATAAATGATTATGTATGGATGGAGAGCCCCTTCGTACAGGGTATTATCATATGGGGATCATTTTGCTAACAGTAAAAGTGCAATATATTGCTAACAGTAAAAGTGCAATATATGAATCTTATAATTGTATTCAAGAGATGTTCGGCTTATCACATAGTTCTGATGATGAAATTTGTTAGAGATATGGTTAAGTATTACGAAGGAGAGTGGGTACTAGACATATTTGGTCTGATGATGATAAATTGAAAACCTAATGAAATAATAAAACATGGGAAAATGTCTAATCATTAAATCTGGTACTAATTATTATTTGAAAGAAATGTTGATGTTGCATCACTAAGACGATATTTTTAAGATCAACTGAAATTTGATTTGCTCTTTCTCATAAACCTCACAAGTAATATCACAAACACAAAGTTCATGATCCTTTGTCACAGTTGATTTGTAATAAAAAAAATACATGGGATTATTACATGACATTACAATTGCAAATCTTTTGACTGTACAAAAATCACAATCAGATCCTTTAAATGGTGGATATCAAAGTGATTAGGGGTCAAAAATGAATAGGAATTGGTGAGATTCCTAGATGCTAAGTATGTTGAGAAGAGAGACTCTATTTTGGATTAGCCGTCTAAACAAGCACTCTAATCCAGCCTCCACATCTTCAAAGCAATAGCTGCTGTATGAACCATCCTGATCTTTCTTCCCATTACAATCTACTTTTCTCAAGTTGATGACTTTGGAAACATAGGACCACCCTTGTGTCTTTTCTTTTGGTTTTGGCATTGACAAGAATGACAGCAATGAACTGAGAAGAGAGACAGTGAGATCTCTTGCTTCTATCAGTACCTTGGCGACGAAGGAAAGATCAGATGTCTTATCAATTGGAGGGCACGATCTGCATATACCCTCTGCCTTCTTCAATTGATTTTGACATTTCTTGATGTTGTTTCTTGTCTCCTTTTTAGAGCATACTTGAGCAAGGAGAAATTCTTCAGAGGCGGAGTCGCCTCTTCTGCGGATAGCAGAATGGAGTTCTTGAACATGCCCATCAACTGTGGCCATGTTTTCCTTGGCGGCACCACATAGATCCAACAATCTAATGGACACCTCAAGCTCCTTTTCCAGCCATTTCTTTTCGCTGGGATAGGAAAAGGCTTGCAGAATGCTTCGTAGGTGAAGGAGTTCATCAATGCATCGGTATAAATCTCCAAGACCAAGTAAATCACTGCAAGCATTTTTCATTGCTCTGGAGGATTTCATTGCTGCTGCGGATGTAACTGCACAAATCTTCAGCTTGTGCAGCTCTTCTTCGATCTTGAACGTAAGGGGATGGGAACTTGACGGCATGCTGATGGATCGTGCATGGAATTTTTCACTACGGACTGAAGAAGGATTAGCCATTCTTGCTTTTGTTTCTATGTGAAACCCTTTGGAACGAGTGATAGATATTGGAAATAATAATTTGGCTTGGCATCCACTTTACTTATATATAGAAGAAGGCAGCAAACACCAGTTGACCTGTGAAAATGGGAAACATCTAGAATCTTGGCGTATGTGTTATGCATGGGTGTACTAGTTTATTACAGGATGGTGTACTAGTTTATTACAGCATGGTGTACTGTTGCTGCCTGTTGGTGGCTTGAAGTGTGCATGAGAGCCACATGTATCTCTTTGCTGATGTTTCCGTTTTATTATTGTATCAAACCTTATCATACAGATAATATCCAAATGATGCTTCCATATGGCTCTGCAGCAGCTGTTAGCTTATCATTGACACGTCGATTTCGTTGCGATTGCAAATACCAATTCTGCCTGAAAAATCGGATCTTGTTTGTGATATTGGTAGCACAACTCATTTAATGTCCAAAGGCATGGCTCGTCATAACAACGTCTCATTCATCAATGGACAAACAATATTGCACGAGTGTTGTATGCCAGCCTGTCGGCAAGTGTTAATCTAGACTAAGGCATGGATGATCATAATAACAATGTCAATACGATTTTAATGTGAATCTCAGAATTTCTTTTATGAATACATGTAGGTCTCTCTCATTTACTAGCAAGGCAGGAACCAATATATAATGCATTATTATAGTTTATGTGCCCCTTGTCTTCCAATACCTAATCATGGCACCATCTTATGGATTAGTATATGATACAACAACGGTGAAAGATCATCTTATAAAATCAAATAAAACCCGGTTTTTTGAAATAATATTTTAATTTCAATTAACCATTCATCCTTGAATCAAATTAGCATACAAGAATTTTTTTTTTAGCTAATAATGTAGTTGTCGCAGCAGACAACAGCTAAATTAGTACAACAGCAGTTGTTGTACTGATCAAATTATATTCCTGCTGTTGTTTAGGTTTTGCACGTGTTAATTGCTAAGTAGGAAGCAGAAGCTGAAGATGAGAAACGGTACCGGAAGCCTATAGTTAAGTTCGGGAATGTTATAACTGAACCAAATAAAATATGATCAAGGCTAGAAACAAAACCGAAACCCTCCAATTTGGTTACGGAATATCATCCGGAAATGGAAGCAAAACTAAAGCTGAATGGAAAATAATTATATTTTCAGGATATTTATTAGAGTTTTGTGATTTTGTGGAATTTTAGTGTTTTTTGAGAGAAAGGATAGATAATCAATCCAGCTTAATAATATTAATTCTAGCACCTATTCTTACATCGCAAATAATGAAAGCTACACATACACAAACCCGATGGAAGGGGCTGGGAATTTTTAGGTCTGGGCACAATTTTCGGAAATTTCAGACAGAAAGAATTGGGTTCGACGTTCTGATCGGGGTATAAAAAGTAATTAGCCACGTCTTAGTGACATATTGTGACACTAAACTAAACTTTAAATAGTGTCATCTTTTGGTGATTAGCGACGTGGGTCAGCAAAGTCGCCAATTTAGCGACGTTGTTTTGGTGTTTTGCAGCATGTATAGATGACTTTGCTTCATCAGCAATGTCCCACTGCGTCAGTATGCAAACTTAATTTGTAAGTGTTGTCATTGTGGCGTCGCAATTTGTTGCTAGTAGCGACGTTTTTTGTAGTTGCTAAATATGTTGGAACTTGTTTTTGTTGGAGTTGCCAACGAGCCACTAATATGACTTATTTTGGTTGTGAGAGTCGAACAAAGTATTTTGCTTTTGTTGTAAGTTGTTTAAAATTATCCCCATATAAGTCAGTCAGTAATGAAGGTTTAATGATTGGATACATCTTAGTGTTAGGGTTAATGAACATGAGATGAGCAATGAGCACATCACTAATATGAGAACTTGGTCTGATTAATTAAAGACTAAAAAAATGAAACAATTGATAACAATATTCAAGGAAAAGAATATTGGAATAAAGTATTAGAAAGAATAACTTCTATTGTGAATTATCTTGGCATACATAACTTAGGCATTTCTGGAACACACGAAAGGATTCATGAAAAAAATTAATTAGATTTTTTTTAGGCTTAATTGAAATAATTGCAAAGTGGGATCCTCTAATGCAAGAACAAATTCAGATGGTTGAAAACAATAAAATTCACTACCATTATCTTAGTCTTAAAATTCAAAACGAATTGATAGATATGTTAGCTTCTAAAATCAAAAGTGCTATCATTAAAAAAGTAAAAGAAGCAAAATATTTTTCAGTAATACTTGATTATACTTGAGATACAAGCCACCAAGAACAAATGTCATTGATTTTACATTATGCAGATATTTCAGCAACTCCCATAATAGTAGATGAATACTTTATTAAGAATTTAAAATTTCATATATATTTGGGCATGACTTTTCAAGAAATTTAAAAAAGTTACTAAAATATCATAATATTGAAATTGATGATTTACAAGGTCAAGAATATGATAATGAGACTAATATGAAAGGGAAACACCAATGTGTATAAAGAAGATGAGTAGACTGAAATCCTAGAACTTTCTATACACATTGTGGTTGTCATAGTATAAATTTAACACATTGTGATATGACAAAATCTAGACATTTTTTGGAGTTGTGAATTTGATTTATATAATGTTTGCTAATTCTACCAAACATTGACAAAATTTGAAAAGTAATATAAATGGTTTAGTTGTCAAGTAATTGTCAACTACCCCGTGGGAAAGTCACATTGGAAGTACGAAGGAAATTAGGTTCCAATCTCTTGATACACGAGAAACATTTCTTCAATTAACGAAAACCGACAAGTTTTTGAATCGATGATTGCAGCGGACATCAGCAACATTAGGACAACCCATAAATGATGCAATGATAAAATTCTAGTTATATATTCCCGGGTTAGAGAAATATTAGGTTTCATACATGTTGCAAAAATAGAAACCAAATATATAAGACTAGAAACCTAAAATCCCCCAGTTCAGTTCAGTTCAGTTCAGTTTAGTTCAGGAATATAACCGCTAAACCAAAGGAAGAACATAAGGATATAACTGAGCTTGCCATTTGGTTATGGATAAAATCACTGTAAGCAAAAATAAAGGGGATAGGATTTAATTGGAATTTCGAATCTGGTCTCACTTCATAGTTCAGGATGTTTGTTATAGTAACCTTTACGGTTTTGGGAGATTTTTGGTTATTGTACTTCTATATTTGATCATTTTAAGTTCGATTAGACCCTAATTCATATGGAATAATTTCTAGTAAGTAGGGTTATCCGCAATTTCTTCTTCTCCATGTTCTAGCATCTATACATTACTAAAATACAATAAGAATGTTTCATGCACCATCATTTCCTAGTTTGTAGTAGCCAACACTTGATAACTTTCTTTGTGATCTCTACAATCATCAAAAATACATAATATCACAACTAATTAGAATAACTTGCTGTAAAATTAAAATTGTACAGACAATCAGAAGGTTGGTTGCAATAATATCAGATTTAATTTGAAAGTCCCAAAGTCAAATCAAAGTAGAGGAGGACCACAAAGTAGAGACTCACACAAGGGTTCTGTCACTACCACATTTCCAGGATAAGGGTATTGTTGTCTTCTTCTATTTTGTACCTTTGTTGAAATTTTATTAGTATTTATTTATAGTGATTGTATTTTATTTTTTCAATGTTGGTATTGTTGCATGTACTTATATAGTGATATAATTAGCTGTTAGTTGTTAGTAAGTAGTTAGACTAGTTGGTTAGTGAACCTAGATGGACCTGACTAGACTTGTCATGACACAATTAGTGAACCATTAGTAAGTCACGTTTCACCCATTTAATTAGAAAGCAATGATTAGGAAAATCCCTCTTTCACTTATTAGAAATTTTCTTTGATTAAACCCCTTTCCCAACTAAATCTTCATGACTAATTGTGAGGGCTTATTGAGCATTTTCCATTGGATTAGGGTTAGGAATAGTGGTTGGTCATATTCCCTATATAAATCCCTCATTTGATTCATTAATAGCCTCTTACAAACCCTAATTAAGCTCCTCTCATTTCTCTCTCCATTTGAGAAGAAGACCCAACCTCGTCCATTCCCAAATTGATCCCCAACCCTTTCCTATTGTCATCCCAAGGAGGCTTGAGCTTGGATTAGCAAGGAGGAAGGATTGGAAGGAGAGAAGTTTGAAGGGGGTGTCCATTCTTGAGGATTATGTCCACTAGTGCCTTCGCATTGGGAATCCATCTCCAAAAAGGTAAATATGAGAAATGACCCTTGTATATTTCATCTAATTAGAGTAATTAGTCATTTAGAATCTACCATTGCATTAGGGCTACCCATGGGGAGAATATTGGGCTTCATTGGACCCATTTAGAGACTTTTACATAGAGTTTTGTGTCAATTTTGGGGGAAATCCGAGATTGGCACACAAAGTGTTTTCCATTAGGTTACCTAGATGTGTTTATGTTATTTTGGTATAGTGAGTCTAGCTACGTATCCACAATTGAATACGAGTAGCTTGTATCACAAGATTTTGTAATACAGGACGATTTAAGAGTTTTTCCTTCGACACGAGTGCCACACATATGTGGAATTATACCATGACACTTGGTAGTTGTGTTAGTTATCTATTCTAGCTACATTATGTTAGATTTTATATTTAAATATAGTGTCTCATATTTGTTTGTATTCATATCATGGTAATTTTGGGTAGAGTAGTATATTTTGGGGTATGGGTTGATGACATACCATGGTGCACACTAAGTGCTTGATAACTGCTATATTATTAGTATTGGTATGCATTGTGTTGAGGGGTGATATACTTTGGTTGATTGGTGCATTAGAGAGTGTTGTGTGTGAAGGTGAGGGTGCTGATTTCACAGGTATGCATGTGTGATATGGGAGAGGAGTTCAGTCCAGAGGGTGCACAGTGTGCAGGTCATTCTTGGGGGAGGGGGGGGTAGTGCTCGAGTAAGTGAGGCAGTTGGTCACCACCTGCTGCAGTGTTAGAATGGAGCTAAGTTGTTGTAACGACCCGTTCCGTTCAAGCGGACAGCCGATTCAAACGGCGAAAGTGCAACGACCCAACCCGCTTTGCTCAGCGAGAAGACTCATTTAAGACAAAGAATTTTCAGACTTGGTCTTTCAGGAGTTTGGACTTAGACTTTCAAATGCTCGCTCGGAGAATCGCTCGACTGAGGCGAATAATCGCTAAGGTGGGTGGCTACGATGAACTTGTCTTTGCTTAGCCAGCATACTTAAAATATGGACGATATATGCTAGTCGCTAGGTGAATCACCCCTGTATGCTAATAAAGAATACAACACACCTAGCTAAGGGAATAATCCTAACTTGTATTACTTGTGTTAGAACAGGAAAATAAAAATTTGCTTATAAATGGACCCTCGCATGCTACCTTTGCCTTGTGCAACTAGACCCCGCTATGCCACAAGTAGAATATTATACTCTTCATAGTATACTATTCACTTGTTCACACTGCACGTCCCTAGATTTTACCGTTCGGTATATTCCTTTACGGATTCACTCCTCGCTTTACCCTTAGGCACATGCAACTTAAATGCTTATGTTTCATATGAATGCATGTTTACTTACATGTAGTTCATACTTATTGCCTCAGTTCATTGCTTGTCACTTAAATTATGCTACAATCATGTAATACTATATGTATCGTGCATGCATCATTTTAGTCAAAAGACTATCAAATAGTTCTTTTGTGCAATATGAACCTGCCAGTATCTAGAACCGTTAGGTCGCCAAGGCAGTCCCCGAACCAGAGGAATACATCAAGTCAAGTTGAACACTGAACGAGAATCATGTCAAGTAAAGCAAGAATCATATCTTGTGGAGCAATGCTCGTCAGAATAAGAATCAAGAATTATCATGTCATGTTGTGAATCTAGAATGAACCAAGACTTGCATGGTCACGGACAACTCATGCACGAGGTATCTGATTCCTCGGACGATCAGCGGGGCACCAGGATCGTACCCTCCTAGGAGGAATGTCTAGTGTATTGCGTGCCAAAGTCGGTTATGGTATGCGACGCCGTCTTTGGGTCGGGCAATACACGGTATTCAGGCCTTGGTAGGGCATACTACCTTGGACTAGCCGTCTACCCATGATACTCATTTGAATTGGCGAGATGGCGTGCAAGGGCTCTTCTGTATTATCTGTTCGCCTGTTTGTTGCTCGTTTTTTATCAAGCATTGCACCCCATTCCGTCACGAGACTATAAATCGGTCCTTTATGGCTAAGCCAGTGAACTTCTGTTCATATAGATAAGTCATCCTCGCTTAGCGGCAATCCATGTGCGAGTCATTATATCGCATCCAATAATCTGAAACACCTAAAAGATCTGAGTATAAGACATTTGTACATAATTTGAACAACTTGAGAAATCCATTGAACACTTGAACATCCATTGCAATACCCTTGGACAATCTGTGTGATCGTACACCTGAAACATAACCTTGCTTACGAAATTTGTGTTTGTTTATGCAATTTCCCCTAAGTTTTATTACATATGCTCGTGCTTGGTTTAATTTGGTTTGCCTTGGACAGGGAATGACGAATGGTAAGTTGGTAAGTCTTGTCGTATTTTTTTATATCGTACGACGCACTGCCATACGAGTTAGGCTTTACATCATTGCCATAAAATTGATCCTAAGGTAAGACTAGAAATTTAACTTAATAGATGGTGCACGAAGCCTTTATAACATGTTTGGATTAGTCAAGCGGGCGAGAAGCCTCCCCACAAGTGCATTTATGTACTGATAACCCACCAAATTGCTTACAGGGTGTGGGAGAATCTTGTTCGGTGCAAAAACCCCCTTCGTGCGTGCTAAGGCATGGAGTTCACTCTGGATCCTTGGAGCGCTACGTCCGGAGCTGAAGCACATATACAATACATAATGTTGGAACATCGTCTATGTATCATTTCACAAATGTAGCCACATGGCATGCTTTTACTGTTTCTGAGAGAGAGGCTTGAGCGACTTGTAATCACGGCCTAGCGCCGCTTGTAACACTTGTACAATATCAATAAAGAGCTTGGTTTACTTCTATACTTGTGTTATTCAATGCTTTCGCTATTGATGACTCTGTGAACTTGTTACCAATCGCCTATGCATTTCTTATTTCGATGCACTCGGACAATCTGTGTGACTCTGTAGCTTAGACCTCTTACTGTCTGTTCGGATCATGGCTTTGCACGGACGCGGCTTACGCATCGTGCAGCATCACGCTAAGATGGGATAAATTCTCCCGCAAAAGCGCTGGCGCGGTGATTCAGGCCTAGCGGGAACGGTTTATTACCTGCGTGAGATCGGGGTGTTTTTATGGTGACACGTTGTAAACCCCCTGAATTTTCAAATTATTAAATCTTGGATTTTTTCCAATTTTTTGGAATTTTCTGGGAATTTTCTGTAATTAAAATCGAGATTTTAATTAATAAATGATTTTTTAATTGGCAATAAATAATATTAAAATATCATGAAAATAATATTTCTGGGTGTAAAATGAAAAATTGGACTTAGGGTAATTTTTCTGGATTTTTCTGGGCCTCAGACCTATTTTTAAATACCTCAAAACTATTTTTTATTAATTAATTAATTAATTAAACTATTTATATTTATTATTATTATTTTTATTTTATTTTATTTTTCTTTTTTCTCTTGGGCCGGCCCGGCCCAGTGGACCGGCCCAGCAGCCAGCCCCCAGCCCATTCCCTGCGGGTCGGGCGGGTCTGCCCAGACCCGTTAGCCCCCGACCCGACCCGCACGACCCCAGTCCCCTCTCCGCCCGCGTCCAGCGCCGGCCTCCGCGCGCAGCGCCGTGCGCCCCGCGCCCCGCTCCCCGCTCCCCGCGCCACGTCCTCCTCTTCCCCGCCGTGGTCGGCCTCCCCCTAACCGCCTCCTCCTCCTACTTAAACCCCCCTCTCCTCCTTCCGCCTCCCTCACTTCCACCCTAACTCCGGCCGCCGTCTCCCTGAACCCTAGCGCCGCCCTCCTCCAGCGCCTCTGCCTCGCCGACCGCCTCGCCTAGCTCCGCCAGCACCTCCTCCCCTCTCCTCCGCTCCTCCTCCGGCGCCACCCGCCCGACTCCAGCAGCAGCGGAGACAGCAGCCGCCCCCGCCGCCTCCGGCACCGCTGCCGTCCCGTCCCCGCACGCCCCTCTCCCCGGCGAGCCGCCCTCGGCCTTCCCGTCGCCGTGCCGACCACCGGAGCCACCGCAGCGTCCCCAAAACCCTAACCCTAGCTTTCCTTCGTGTCGTGTCGGACACGACACGGACACGGCATTTTCTGGATTTTCAGAGCAGGTTCAGGTACTCGTATCTTGCACCTTGTATCTCCGTTTTCAATTCTGTAAATTTCTACGCGAAGCCTGTATGACCCTCTCGGTGTCCGGACAAACTGTTCGGGGCATCGCGTCCTGTGGTGATCGCACACCGCGATTCAAAAACAGGAAAAACCAGACCCTGTTTCACCCCGGAACTGAGTGCGCCCCGCCAAACGGGACGACTTGGTCGCGTGCGGTCTTCACAGATACGTACGCATCGTCGATACGGAAGTGTGAGTTTTCGTGGAAGCTGATTCGGGTGTGCGTGCACACCGGAATCAACGCGTATCCGCGGACATCGCCCCGTATCCGTCTTTTCGGCAATTTACCCTAACTTCGTGCACACACGTCGGATCGAGACGAAACTTGCGCCATCGGACTCGTAGCGATACGCTGGTCCTGTGGGTCAAGTTTGGTTCGATTCTGAGAACGTTGACGAAATTGCGTGTCGTGGGCCCCATAGGCCCCGCTCGACTGGCGATTTTGTGTTCGGCTCATCGGAATCCAAATCTGGAAGTTCCGTTGGGTTCGTATCAGCGTTCCTGACCTGTTGACACTAAGTTTGGTGAATTTGGAGACCTTTGACCCGGACACGTTTTTCGGTGCAAAGCGGGCCCACCGGCGGACCCCGTTTTGACCCAAAACTGCTGTTTTTGCCCTTGTCTCCAAATTGGACACAAGGACAGGCATTTTTAGCTATTTGACATCTTCTGAGCATGATGGTAATGTCTATTTCAGCTTTTTGGACTCATCTCTGGACTTTTTCCCCAAGAACTAAATTAATCAGATCCAAACAACAGGCAAGTACCTGCACTTCAAGTTAATCTTTATATATTGTGATAATTAATTTCCCTGCCTTACATGTACCCTTGATGATTACACCTAGTGTTAGAAATACTGGATTTCATGTCTTGAATATTGGAAGTTCCTGTCTTGTTTTTCATGTTGGGTGGGAGAATACCTAGAAGGCATGTAGGTTACCCTTCCCCTTGTCATGTTTAATAGCTGTTGGTACACGACTGTACCTCAGCCGGATCTCGATTTCCCCTGTTTAATAGCCGTTCATGACGGCCGGATTAGCCTTATAAACCCCTACATGCCAACTATGTATTCTAAAACAAACACAAGTCCACACATATAGTTTCTGTTCATGTTATATTTCTTGCTGGCTATTGTAGTTTCATTTTCTGTTTCATTTAGTTATGTTTCTCATATTTCTTTTTACAGTTTAACTCTGAGATAATAATGTTCTGTTATGCTGTTTCTCAACATGATATCAAATATTTAATTGTCATAAAATATTTAGTTTAATCTTGTTGTGCACTGTGTACTTTGCTCCTTTTCTGACTGGATCTGTTGATTTAGGCGATGATGAGGATCTTGCCCCTACTTTTTATGGTCCCTATGAGGGGACTGATAATACCTTTGAGGAGCCAGAACCCACCCAGGAGACCCCTGCTGCTGAGTAGCTAGTAGTAGCTAGCTTTCATTTATATTCTTATCTTATTTATCGGGTTTGTCCCCGATTTCAATATTGAATTCCTGTACTAAAACATTTGAATCTGCTGTCACATTTATTTTCAGTTGAAATCTTAAGTTTCATTCTCATTATTATCTTGCCTATGTTTTTGTGAATGAGCTAGTTAGCAAATAATGGATTGACCTAGACAGCGTACTACCGCCGACTCTGCGGCGTAGGCTGGACGTACCCACGCACTCGTGCCCGAATTTCCGGGTGCGGGTCGTGACACGTTTTTATGGTGGCCCATGCAGGTCCTATCCTAAAATAGGGTAATACCCTAGGACAGGGTATGGAATAAAATTGAGGATTCTAGGAAAAGCTCATTCACAGTATAGCGTCCTTATTTCAATTCTTGATATCTTTGCTGCTCAATTTTTTCTATCGCCTTTGATTTCTAAGTATTCTATTCTGATCTTCCTATCCCTTAATCTTTCAGAATGGTCCAGACCAGGAACACAGTAGGAGGCACATCAGAACCAGCTGAGCAGAATATGCCCGAGACTCTTGCACTCCCGCCGCCTCCATCTGTTCCGGCAGTTACCCTAGATGGGGCACAGCTGCTAGGAGTGTTCCAGGGATTGGTGGAATCCCAGAAAGAACAGACTGCACTTCTGCGGACCAGCCTCTCAGAAGCTCTTAAGTCCCAGGAGTCGCCACTCAAGAGGCCAGGGAGTGCTAAAGACTTCAAGAATCTAAGACCCCTGGAATTTTACGGAACTGAGGGCATTCTCTATGCCGATGAGTGGATAGAGAATGTCGAGAGACTCCTGAAGACTGCCCGGGTCCCTGATGACCTCAAAGTGGAGTCCGCAAGCCTGCAACTGTTCGACATTGCTCGAACCTGGTTCAGAGATGAACCCCAACTATCTGCTCCCGACATCACCTGGGAAGACTTCAAGAGGCTATTCAAGGAGAAATTCTACCCCGAAGTGGCTCGGGAAGCTCTCGAAAGCCAATTCGAGAGACTGGAACAAGGTAACCTGTCTGTTGATGAATATACTGCTGAATTTAGCAGGTTAAGCCACTTTGCGGAGTACATGGTTCGTACCCCGGAGGACAGAGCCCGTAGATTCAAGAAGGGGCTGTCTCCGGATATTCGCCTTGCTGTCACCACCAGCCGAGCTCGTACCTATGAAGAAATCCTGAGCGTGGCACAAGGCGTAGAGAGAGATATGGGGCATAAACTGAAGCGGGAAAGAGATACCGGAAATGCCGGACCCAATAAACGCCCTTTTCAACAACAACAGCAACAACAGCAGAGGGCCCCGCAACAAACTCAGCGTCCTCTCCCTCGAGCTCCAGCACCCCAACCCCAGGCTCAGGGACAGAACCAACAAGCTGCTGCTTGTAACTTTTGCCAAAAACCAGGTCATACTTGGCAAGTCTGCAGGAAGAGGCTAGGTGCCTGCCTCTACTGCGGCTCAGCAGCGCATCAAATGAGGGACTGTCCAGCTGCTCAAGGACGCACCGCTGCACCAAAAACTCCAGCCCAGGCCAGGGCCCCAGCAGTACAACAGAGGGGACCCCCACTTCCAACACAACAACAACGCTTTGCTCAGCACCAGCAGCAACAGAGGGGTGCACCGCAGCAAGGCCGTGCTTATGCAATGACTCTGGAAGAAGCTGAGGCCACAGCAGACGTGATCACAGGTTCTGTGCTTATAAATTCAATACCAACTATTACTTTATTTGACTCTGGAGCTTCACATTCATTCATGTCAGTAGATTTCCTTATGAAGCATAGCTTAATCACTAAACCCCTTAGGAATTGTTATAAGATCATTACCGGTGGAGGAATCATCCCGGTTAGTGATGCCTGTAACAATTGTCCTATTACATTATGTGAAAGAGAACTGTATGCTAGACTACTTGTAATGCCAGTGCCCAATTTTGACATTATACTGGGTATGGATTGGTTAAGTCAACATCATGCCACAATAGACTGCCACAGAGGTAGTGTAATCTTCAGGCCACCTGACAAGCCAGAATTTGAATTTGCTAGAGGTTCTAGAGAAATGGGTAATAACAAAATTTGTGGAGCCCTAATAACAGAAGAAGTGCCACTACCTATCATCTCTGAATACCTTGATGTCTTTCCTGAGGATCTCCCAGGCTTACCCCCAGACCGAGAAGTTGAATTCTCTATTGACCTAGTGCCAAGAGCAGCACCAGTATCTCAAAATCCCTACAGAATTAACAAGAAGGAGATAGTAGAACTAAATGAGCAAATCAAAGAACTAGAAGACAAATGCTTCATTAGGTCTAGTGTCTCACCCTGGGGAGCTCCAGTATTATTTGTGCCCAAGAAGGACGGAACATCCCGAATGTGTATTGACTATAGGGCCTTGAATGCCTTGACAATTAAGAATAAGTATCCCCTGCCCAGGATAGATGACTTATTTGATCAGTTGAGTGGAGCTCGGGTCTTTTCCAAGATTGATTTAAGGTCTGGTTACCACCAAGTAAGGGTGAGAAAGGAAGACATCCCTAAAACTGCTTTCAATACCCGGAACGGACACTACGAATTCTTAGTAATGCCGTTCGGGTTGACGAATGCTCCAGCAGTTTTTATGAACCTAATGAACAGAGTTTTCCAGCCATATCTAGACAAATTTGTAGTGGTCTTCATTGATGATATTTTGATCTACTCCAAGACCCCCGAAGAACATGAAGAACATTTGAGGTTAGCATTGGAGACTTTGAGGAAAAAAAACTTTATGGAAAATTATCTAAATGTGCTTTCTTCCTAGACAAAGTAGAATTCTTGGGACATGTTGTGACTGGAGATGGAATAGCAGTAGATCCTAAGAAGATAGCTGCAGTAGAATCCTGGCCCACTCCAGACTCTGTAGCTGAGATTAGAAGTTTCCTGGGACTAGCTGGCTACTATCGGAAGTTTGTGAAGGACTTTGCTAGAATTGCGGAGCCCATGACAAAATTAACAAGAAAGGATGAAGAGTTCACCTGGACTGATGAATGTCAGCGTGCTTTTGAGGAATTGAAGAAAAGACTGACTTCTGCCCCTATTCTGACCTTACCTTCCGGAACCGGAGGTTTCGCAATTTATAGTGATGCTTCTGGAAAAGGTCTAGGTTGTGTACTGGAGCAGAACAAGAAGGTAATAGCATATGCCTCTAGACAGCTTCGACCACATAAAAAAAATTATCCAACTCATGATTTAGAATTGGCAGCTGTCATTTTTGCTCTTAAACTATGGAAGCATTATATTTATGGAGAAAGGGTGGAAATATTTACGGACCATAAAAGTCTAAAATATATCTTCACTCAGAAAGAGCTAAACATGAGGCAAAGAAGGTGGCTGGAACTAATGAAAGACTTTGATATCACTCTTCAATATCACCCTGGGAAGGCAAATGTAGTTGCTGATGCTCTAAGCAGGTATCCTATGGCGATGTACTTGACTATGGACAGACACCTGCTGGAGGACTTGGAAAGTTTAGGTATTAAAGTAATTATCCCAGGAAAAGAAGGCCAAATGATGAACTTGCAGATTCAGTCTACTTTAATGGACAAGATCAAGGAGACTCAGTTTCAGGACGAAGGCCTACGAAGCCTTCGAGGTCAAGTGCAAGCTGGACTAGTAGAAGAATTCAGAATTCATGAAGATGGATCACTGAGGCATGGCGATAGATTATGTGTACCTCAAAGAGACATAAGAGAAGAAATCATGCAAGAGGCGCACAGATCGCAATACTCTATACATCCAGGAGCCAACAAAATGTACAAGGACCCGAGAACGCATGTTTGGTGGCATGGCATAAAAAGAGAAGTAGCCAGGTTCGTATCTCGTTGTTTAGTGTGCCAGCAAGTCAAGGCAGAAAGACAAAGACCTGGAGGATTGCTTCAACCCCTACCCATTCCGGAGTGGAAGTGGGAACATATCACAGTGGATTTTGTTTCCGGACTTCCAAGGACACCTAGTGGAAAGGATGCAATCTGGGTGATAGTAGATGGACTGACCAAGTCTGCACATTTTCTATCTTTCAAAGTGGGGCTATCTACAGAGAAGCTGGCAGATTTATATATCAGACATATTGTTAGGCTGCATGGAGTTCCAGTAAGTATTGTCTCCGACCGAGATTCAAGGTTCACCTCTCACTTCTGGAAGAGCTTACAAGCCAGCTTGGGGACGCAACTCAAATTCAGCACAGCTTATCATCCCCAAACCGACGGACAATCGGAACGTACAATCCAGACACTTGAAGATATGCTCCGTACATGTGTTCTGGATTTTGGAGGATCCTGGGAAGACTATCTACATCTTGTGGAGTTAGTATTGAGATGACTCCATTTGAAGCTCTGTATGGTCGAAGATGTCGTACCCCGCTGTCATGGGACGATGTTGGAGAAAGAGCCCTGCTGGGACCAGAGATGGTGATCGATTCAGCTGAGAAGGTAAAGCAGATAAGGGACAGACTTCGAGTGGCTCAAGACAGGCAACGACATTGGGCAAATAGCCACCGAAGGCCCTTGGAATTTGAGGTAATTAAATTTATGAAATTCAAGTCAATTTAAACATTTTGATTATGGAACTAAGGCTTGATTATGACTTTATTAAAGGTTGGAGAGCTGGTATTCTTAAAGATTTTCCCGACACGTGGCACCATTAGGTTCGGAAGGAGTGGAAAACTCAGCCCAAGATTTATTGGACCTTTTGGCATTCAGGAGAAAATCGGAGAAGTGGCATACCGATTGGCATTGCCACCCTCTCTGGATGGAGTACAAAACGTCTTCCACGTGTCGCAGCTGAGGAAGTATGTGTCGGACCCCAGCCACATTTTGGATCACTCAGAGCTCGAAGTAGGCCCAAGTCTGACTTACCAAGAGCAACCCGTGGAGATACTGGATCGCTCGGAGAAAGTACTACGGAACCAGGTTATCTCCCTGGTTCGCGTAGCTTGGAAGCACCATTCCCCCGGCGAATCCACCTGGGAGCGAGAAGACGAGATTAGAGAGCGATACCCCTATCTTTTTGAACCCTGAGGTATATTTTATTTCTCGGCTTTTCTTTTCGTGCCTTGTTATTCTTAAATTTCGAGGACAAAATTTTTGTATGTTGGGTAGGTTGTAAACCCCCTGAATTTTCAAATTATTAAATCTTGGATTTTTCTCAATTTTCTGGAATTTTTTGGGAATTTTCTGTAATTAAAATCGAGGTTTTAATTAATAAATAATTTTTTAATTAGCAATAAATAATATTAAAATATCATGAAAATAACATTTCTGGGTGTAAAATGAAAAATTGGACTTAGGGTAATTTTTCTGGATTTTTCTGGACCTCAGACCTATTTTTAAATACCTCAAAACTATTTTTTATTAATTAATTAATTAATTAAACTATTTATATTTATTATTATTATTTTTATTTTATTTTATTTTTTTCTTTTTTCTCTTGGGCCGGCCCGACCCAGTGGACCGGCCCAGCAGCCAGCCCCCAGCCCATTCCCTGCGGGTCGGGCGGGTCTGCCCAGACCCGTTAGCCCCCGACCCGACCCGCACGACCCCAGTCCCCTCTCCGCCAGCGTCCAGCGCCGGCCTCCGCGCGCAGCGCCGCGCGCCCCGCGCCCCGCTCCCCGCTCCCCGCGCCACGTCCTCCTCTTCCCCGCCGTGCTCGGCCTCCCCCTAACCGCCTCCTCCTCCTACTTAAACCCCCCTCTCCTCCTTCCGCCTCCCTCACTTCCACCCTAACTCCGGCCGCCGTCTCCCTGAACCCTAGCGCCGCCCTCCTCCAGCGCCTCTGCCTCGCCGACTGCCTCGCCTAGCTCCGCCAGCACCTCCTCCCCTCTCCTCCGCTCCTCCTCCGGCGCCACCCGCCCGACTCCAGCAGCAGCGGAGACAGCAGCCGCAGCAGCCGCCCCCGCCGCCTCCGGCACCGCTGCCGTCCTGTCCCCGCACGCCCCTCTCCCCGGTGAGCCGCCCTCGGCCTTCCCGCCGCCGTGCCGACCACCGGAGCCACCGCAGCGTCCCCAAAACCCTAACCCTAGCTTTCCTTCGTGTCGTGTCAGACGCGACACGGACACGGCATTTTCTGGATTTTCAGAGCAGGTTCAGGTACTCGTATCTTGCACCCTGTATCTCCGTTTTCAATTCTGTAAATTTCTACGCGAAGCCTGTATGACCCTCTCGGTGTCCGGACAAACTGTTCGGGGCATCGCGTCCTGTGGTGATCGTACACCGCGATTCAAAAACAGGAAAAACCAGACCCTGTTTCACCCCGGAACTGAGTGCGCCCCGCCAAACGGGACGACTTGGTCGCGTGCGGTCTTCACAGATATGTACGCATCGTCGATACGGACGTGTGAGTTTTCGTGGAAGCTGATTCGGGTGTGCGTGCACACCGGAATCAACGCGTATCCGCGGACATCGCCCCGTATCCGCCTTTTCGGCAATTTACCCTAACTTCGTGCACACACGTCGGATCGAGACGAAACTTGCGTCATCGGACTCGTAGCGATACGATGGTCCTGTGGGTCAAGTTTGGTTCGATTCTGAGAACGTTGACGAAATCGCGTGTCGTGGGCCCCACAGGCCCCGCTCGACGGGCGATTTTGTGTTCGGCTCATCGGAATCCAAATCTGGAAGTTCCGTTGGGTTCGTATCAGCGTTCCTGACCTGTTAACACTAAGTTTGGTGAATTTGGAGACCTTTGACCCGGACACGTTTTTCGGTGCAAAGCGGGCCCACCGGCGGACCCCGTTTTGACTCAAAACTGTCGTTTTTGCCCTTGTCTCCAAATTGGACCCAAGGACAGGCATTTTTAGCTATTTGACATCTTCTGAGCATGATGGTAATGTCTATTTCATCTTTTTGGACTCATCTCTGGACTTTTTCCCCAAGAACTAAATTAATCAGATCCAAACAACAGGCAAGTACCTGCACTTCAAGTTAATCTTTATATATTGTGATAATTAATTTCCCTGCCTTACATGTACCCTTGATGATTACACCTAGTGTTAGAAATGCTGGATTTCATGTCTTGAATATTGGAAGTTCCTGTCTTGTTTTTCATGTCGGGTGGGAGAATACCTAGAAGGCATGTAGTTTATCTTTCCCCTTGTCATGTTTAATAGCTCTTGGTACACGACTGTACCTCAGCGGATCTCGATTTTCCCTGTTTAATAGCCGTTCATGATGGCCGGATTAGCCTTATAAACCCCTACATGCCAACTATGTATTCTAAAACAAACACAAGTCCACACATATAGTTTCTGTTCATGTTATATTTCTTGCTGGCTATTGTAGTTTCATTTCCTGTTTCATTTAGTTCTGTTTCTCATATTCCTGTTTACAGTTTAACTCTGAGATAATAATGTTCTGTTATGCTGTTTCTCAACATGATATCAAATATTTAATTGTCATAAAATATTTAGTTTAATCTTGTTGTGCATTGTGTACTTTGCTCCTTTTCTGACTGGATCTGTTGATTTAGGCGATGATGAGGATCTTGCCCCTACTTTTTATGGTCCCTATGAGGGGACTGATGATACCTTTGAGGAGCCAGAACCCACCCAGGAGACCCCTGCTGCTGAGTAGCTAGTAGTAGCTATCTTTCATTTATATTCTTATCTTATTTATCGGGTTTGTCCCCGATTTCAATATTGAATTCCTGTACTAAAATATTTGAATCTGCTGTCACATTTATTTTCAGTTGAAATCTTAAGTTTCATTCTCATTATTATCTTGCCTATGTTTTTGTGAATGAGCTAGTTAGCAAATAATGGATTGACCTAGACAGCGTACTACCGCCGACTCTGCGGCGTAGGCTGGACGTACCCACGCACTCGTGCCCGAATTTTCGGGTGCGGGTCGTGACAGGGCGTGGCATTGGTATCAGAGCAAGTCTTTACGCCTTTGGACTTTGTTTCAATTTTCTCAGTTTCGAAAGCTCGTTTGTTGGTTATATGCATACACTCTCTCTCGTTGACCTAATGGGATGTTCCAAACAATGAGCCTAAATAATTTTAAAAAGTACATGTGAATGATATGATTGTTTGTATAAAATTATGATGCGATGGCCTTTGTGTCAACCTATGTTAGGCTTGGTTGGGATAGACTCGTACTAGAAATTTGCAAGTTATGTGCAAACCCGAATATCTATATATGATTACCCAAATGGTTAGGGTGCAAAATCGAATATCGTTCGAACAGTTAGCTATGCACACAGCCTTTCGGCTAAGTTGTGTTGAGTATCGGGCATCAAGACCCCTTTTTGCAAGCTAGTTGCAAACGAGATTGGGATATCATTTAGATAAAGACAAGTCAGACTTAGAATAACAACCGATAGAAATATTACCAGATTATTGCTAAGCGAATATATAGAATCGTGCTTGGATTTTAAGAAATAGCTCGGACGATATTTCGTGTCGGAAGATACAAATCGAATATGGTTTACTTGGATGACTATCAACAGGATATATACGAGGCTATGATTTATCAGGCGATGCTATATAAATTTTAAGGAACGACTTGGTGAATATGCTAGCGATTGATGCGAACACGATTGAAAATTTAATTGGGTGACTCAATTCCTGAGTGGTATATGGATCATTTTAGAAATGTCCAAACGGATTCATACGTCGCGTACGATAGTTGGATTGAATAAGTTGGGAATGTCTTGAACAAGTGATAAGGCTTATATCGAATAAGAATTCATGAAAAAGGAAATTGATATCTTGGTTAAAAAAACTTGGTGGAAACTTGGAGGATCGTTTGAACGATTTTGGATTGAATCAAACAGATTGAACTTGAATAAAATATCGCTCGAATAGAAGTTAGCCCGGGAATGAATATTGTGGTTCGATGAAAGAGGTAAGGGATGACGAATTTGACCTGGAATTTAGAACAACGATCTTAGAATCTAGTTTGAAAGATAACCTTTGAAATTAGTCCCAACGAGAACGATTATCCTGTGGGAGTGCCATCGTGGTAATTTCACATACGACGGGGATGATTGAACTCATGGGAACATGTTCGATAGTTATTCCAAACGAACTCGATGAATGGAACGTATCAAAATGGATAGACTTTAGCTTGAATATTTGAAACTTAGCTGTTTGAGGAATGCCAGAAGTAGACTATGGATTTATCGAACGATAACGTTGAAGTTAATTGATTTTACTAGATGGATTATAATCACTACATGAACGAACATGACTTGATAGATTATATATATATAACTTGGATGGAGCAAAGTAAAATGGATAAGGGGTCTCGATCGTTTTGAAGATAACCATAATATTTGATGTTCTTGTCTTATGCGAGCGTAACTCTATGCTCGTATATACGTCATGCCCGGATTAGGACGATTATCCAGCGGGAGCGTTGGCGTAGTGATATCACGTCCAACAAGGATGATCAAACTTGCGAAAGACCGGAGCGTGACAACTGATGGATCGTCTTAACTTTTGGTTCAACACGATAAGACAAGTTTGGAAATGCAAGTGATTTGGAAGTATTTCATGGATAAGTTAGCCTAGAACCTGGAGTATATCAAATTTGATGGTTTCGTGAACGGATTCATAAATCTTATTAGACGACTTGGAGTTATAATCAAAGGTTTAGAATTGAATCTCGGCTTGGTGGTCTAGACTTAGAATTAGATACTATCAAGCATGTTAAGGAGATAGACTATACAAATTGTTAGGCTTGTCATGCGACCTGGGTATATTATGGATTTGACTGAACGGACTCGAACCATGTACAAACGAATGTGTTAATGTGTGTAGGATGATCTGTGCTCGATGTTTAGAAATCTGAGTGAAACGAGCTTGGGTAGAATACCCCGTATAAATGAACAATGGTTTGGCCTTAGGAATTGGGGCGAGCATCGTGCGACGAATTTGCACGATGAATCGTGTGCTTGAACTTGTACCTATGACCTTGTGAGCTGACCTAGTAATTAGGCATATGACCCTATGCTAAGTGAAAGAACTTGTGTAACTAAATTTAGCATATTGCTTGAACAAACCATAGAACTGGGACAACAAGACTTAAAGTTAGACTTGGAACGGTAAGTGTGCACTATGTTTGACCCGAACGGATGGATGCTAGTCGATTGATCGGATAGATTATGCTTAACGGTAGTGCAAATACTTGATTTGAGTTGGAATGGAAGATGACTTGGAAATTTTATTGACACTGTCAGAAGTATCCTTGTGATTCATAAAACGAGAACCTTTGAGATTTTTTCAAGTAGCTTATCCGATTTCACTATCACTAAGTTTGGTTGAATGCATATGTTTGAGGGACGCCTTGAACGTGTGCACGATCTAAGAATCAGTGATACATTGAACTCGAGTGCAAAGATTTCGCTATCGCTAAGTTGGTTGACATACATATGTTTGATGGACGCTTTGAATATGTGCACGATCTAGACTTGCAATAAGCTGATCTCAAATGCTAGTGCTAGTGAATATGTTAGATCCGCATAAACAAGTATAATGACTTGTATAAGTTTGCCTCAGCCTTAGATCATTATTCAAGATAGATTGTAACGTACCCCACGTTAAGCAATATATGTTCTGCGCTAAGGCGCAGTTGAGACCGAGTCCGAACTTGGATTGGATGATAGAGTCATTCAATGAGACCAACCCAAGCATACACGCGACACGAAATAAGGAACGAGTAGGGAGTTGTGTTCAAATGGATCTAGTAGTATCGATTGTTATGCTTGAGATATATTCGTTAATGCAATAAAATGGCTTGCGCTCTGGAAGTCTCAAAGATGAGACTTTTTCTGAGTGGTGTATAATGTAACGACCCATTCCGTTCAAGCGGATAGCCGATTCAAATGGCGAAAGTGCAATGACCTGACCCATTTTTCTCAGTGAGAAGACTCATTTGAGGCAAAGGATTTCCAAACTTGGCCCTTCAGGAGTTCGAACATAGACTTTCAAAGGCTCGCTCGGAGTATCGCTCGACCATGGCGAATCATCGCTAAGGTGGGTAGCTACGATGAACTTATCTTTGCTTAGACAACACACTTAAAATATGGACGATACATGCTAGTCGCTAGGTGAATCACCCTCTACATTCTAATAAAGAATACAACGCACCTAGCTTAGGGAATAATGCCAACTTGTATTGCTTGTGTTAGAACAGAAAAATAAAATGTTGCTTATAGATGGACCCACATATGCTACCTTTGCCTTATGCAACTAGACCCTGCTATGCCTTGAGTATAACATTATACTCTTCGTAGTGCACTGTTCACTTGTTCATACTACACGTCCCTAGATTTTACCGTTCAGTATGTCCCTTTACGGTTTCACTCCTCGCTTTACCCTTAGGCTTATGCAACTTAAATGCTTATGTTTCATATGAATGCATGTTTGCTTACTTATAGTTCGTATTTATTGCCTCATTTTAATGCTTTTAACTTAAATTATGCCATAATCAAGTAATACTATCTGTATCGTGCATGCATCCATTTAGCCAGAAGACTATCAAATTGTTCTTCTGTACAATATGAATCTGCAAGTATCCAGGACTGTTAGGTCGCCAAGGCAGTCCCCGAACCAGAGGAATGCATCAAGTCAAGTTGAACATTGAACGAAAATCTTGTAAAGTAAAGCAAGAATCATACTCGTGGAGCAATGCTCGTTCAGAACAAGAATCAAGAATTATCATGTCATGTTGTGAATCTGTAATGACCCAAGAATTGCAAGGTCACGGACAACTCATGCATGAGGTATATGATTCTTTGGACGATCAATGGGGCATCGGGATTGTACCGGCCTAGGAGGAATGTCTGGTGTATTATATGCCAAAGTCGGTTATGGTATGGGACGCTGTCTTTGGGTCGGGCAATATACGGTATTCGGGCCTTGGTAAGGCATACTACCTTGGACTAGCCGTCTACCCACGATAGTCGTTTGAATAGGCGAGATATCGTACAATGGCTCTTTTATATCATTTGTTCACCTATGAGTTGCTCTTTTTGTATCAAGCATTGTACCCCATTCCGTCACGAGACTATAAATCGGTCCTTTATGGCTAAGTCAGTGACCTTTTGTTCATATAGATAAGTCATCATCGCTTAGCGGCAATCCGCGTGCGAGTTAATGCATCGCATCCAATAATCTGAAATATCTGAACGTATGAGTATAAGATATCTGTACATAAATTAAATAACCTGAGCAATCCATTAAACACTTGAACATCCATTGCACACGCCTGGACAATCCGTGTAATCGTTCACCCGAAACATAACCTCGCTCATGACACTTGTGTTTGTTTATGCAACCGCCCCTGGATTTTATTACATATATATGATCATGCTTGATTTAACTTGGTTTGCCCCGCCCCTGGATTTTATTACATATATATGATCATGCTTGATTTAACTTGGTTTGCCTAGGACAGGGAAGGACAAATGGTAAGTTGGTAAGTCTCATCGTGTTTCTTTATATCGCATGGTGCACTACCACACGAGTTAGGCTTTACATCATTGCCATAAAACTGATCCTAAGGCAAGACTAGAAAGATAACTTAATAGATAAACATAGAACCTTTATAACGTATTTGGATTAGTCGAACGGGCGAGAAGCCTCCCCACCAGTGCATTCATGTACTGATAATCCACCAGATTGCTTGCAGGGTGCGGGAGAACCTCGTTCGGTGCGAAAACTACCTTCGTGCGTGCTAAGGCGTGGAGTTCACTCTAGATCCTTGGAGCGCTGCGTCCGGAGCTGGAGCACATATACAAGACATAATATTGGAACATCGCCTATGTATCATTCCATAAATGTATCCACTTGGCACGCTTTAACTTTTTCTGAGAGAGAGGCTTGAGCGACTTGTAATCACGGCCTAGCGCCGCTTGTAACACTTGTACAATATCAATAAAGAGCTTGTTTTAGTTATATACTTGTGTTATTCAATTCTTTCGCTGTTGATGACTCTGTGAACTTGTTACCAATCGTCTGTGCGTTTCTTATTCCGCTGCACTCGGACAATCTGTGCGACTTTGTGGCTTAGACCTCTTAAAACCTGTTCGGATAATGGCCTTGCACGGGAGCGACTTACGCATCATGCGGCATCACGCTAAGATGGGATAGATCATCCCGTGGGAGCGCTGGCGCGGTGATTCGCGCCTAGCTGGGACGATCGATTACCTACGGGAGATCGGGGCATGACAGTTGCCTATAAGTATCAGTAGGTTGTCTTAGTTTTGACTTGGGTAGCCTAGAGTTGCAAAATTCTGGTTTAGAATAGCTGCTTTAAGCGTTTGAGGAGGAAGGAGTTGGAGGCTCTGGTCTGATTCAGACCTGCAGTGGTGCAGACAGCTAGTGGAAAATAGCAAAGGGTTTTAGTCAGTTAGATTGAGAGAGAGGGTAGACATCCTGGTTGTGTATTCTAGTGTGCAGCGGGTGTATCTTATATATGGGTGTTTAATTTATTGGTAATAAGAGTGTAAATGATATGCAAGAGTGCACCTGGAAGTAAGGACAGAATGCAGTATTGGGTTGCTGCCTCAGGTGCGATTTGTGACTTTTGGGTCAGTATGAGGGTGTTCTCAGTTGGGGGTTTAAGGTGCTGTATTTTGTGTGTTCAGTCCAGAGTATCAGAGGGGGTCTGTTCAGTCAATTAAAAGGTTTTGATTAGAGGTAGTAGATGGAGTTATAGTGTGGCATTACCACTACACAGTCCAATACAAGTGAGGTGCAGATCTCTGCTTGAGGTGCATTAGTATACCTTGGGGACTAAGAGAGTGTTAAAGACTGTATACTAAATATGTGGGTATATTATTTGATATTGAGCTTGGAATTGAGTGTCATATTTAGTGTGTGCTTCTAGTGAGAATGTACACAGGGAGAGTTAAGCCCAGATCAATGCTTGGGCTGGTGGTAAGGTCAGAGGAAGAATTTGATCAGGTAGAGATCCAGTTGTCAGTGGGGTGTTTGCTCCTTTTTGTTGGCAGTTGCAACAAATGAGCATGGCAGGTTGCAGCTCAAGAGGATAAGGTAGACAGGTGCAAGGATAAGCTGCAGGTGGCAGGCAAGGATGGTGGTTCTGCAGGCAATTACTGTAGGTTGGCCAGTACACAGTTGGGAAAAGAGAACTTAGTCACTATAGTTGGGAGGTATGCAGGGTATAGCCTGATGTATGCAGTTGTTGTAGGGTGCTCCCTGCAGTCAGCTGCTTAGTAGAGATTAGGGGTGTTGAGTAGTGTCCAAGGAGTACTGGTGAGTATCAGTATTGAGGTATGGATATTTGGTTATCAAGTGTCTCAAGATACTTGGTTTATGAGATTAGGATATTGGGTATCTCAAGATACCATGAGTCGAAGGTGAGTTTGTGTCATTAGTGATGGCATCAAGATACCAACTGCCATGGGTGCCATGGGTAGCATATATGTGATACTAGGTATGTGAGAATAATAGGTTGGTGCCAAGTGAGTTATGAGAAGGTAGAACTTATGATGTCAAGGTATCCCAAGTGTTGGTAGGTGATTATAACTAGAGGGGTTAGATATCAAGTTTGGAGTAAGATATTTGAAATAAGGTTTTGAGCTAAGTGCCAGGTATAGGTGTATTTTGGGCTAAGGTACTAGGATATCAGCTAAGGTAAATAAGTAAGGTAAGGATACTAGTCTAGGTATTAGTAGTATATAGTAAGTATTAGTTGAGTTAGTGGTTATAGTAAGTATATGGTATATAAGATAGTGTATATAGCCAATATTAGATAGTATAGCTTCTATACCTAATATTAACTAATATACCTTAGTTATTAGCAAGGTATAACTAGATTTGAACCTAAAATTAAAGTATTGACCAAGTTTGACTAGTTTGACTTAGTTTGACTCGGTTTAACCTAATTTGGTACCAAGTGACCTAGTTTGACCTAGAAAAGGACTTAAGACCTAGAAATTAGTTAGTTTAACTTATTTATGTTTCCAAAACACTATTGTGACTTGATATTTCAGATTTAGGTCATTGTGACATCAGGATGGATAAGATTTGATAATCATTGCTCTAGACCATAGGCGAGTACATTTTCTGATAGTTTTCATTATTTGATATCTACTATGATTCCAGTTTATAGAATTGTTTTACTTGATACAAGGATTAGTATTATCTGGATTCACTTTTGCAACACGTGCATTATACTTGTCTGGCCTCTACTATATGACTCTTTACTGGCATCACATCAGAACTTACTTATTGGCATCACTTACTTTATCTGGCTGGCATCGTACTTGATTTGCGTGTCGGGATTGAATTAATTAATACTACTCGGACGGGGAAATATCTTACTAGACTTGTAAACATTTACAAAAGATAAAATCACCCCTACTGGTCTAATTTGGAATGATAGCAGTCGCACACCTCACGTGCGATGAGCCGTATTACCCTGGCCGTTTACATGTCGAAAGTGATATTTCAAGACACAATAGTTTAGTGCTTTCTTGCTGGCTTCACATTATACTTGATGGACACACATCATATCTGTCTTAACTATAGTTCTCATTATTTAATATCTTAATTGCCATACTCACTTATTCGCCATATGCACTTTTCATTATTTTTTATTTAGTCGTTGCTCTATTTTATTTCTTGATCCATTTCTTTTCTGCTCATCGTGTATTACTTTTTATAACTGTTTTATAGCTTTGTCAATTATTTAGAACTGCTATTGGGTTATAATTTGCTCCAATCCTGACTGAATATATTTTTCAGATGATTGGTTAGAGCAGATGTGTCCCACCCATTACGGTCTACAAGATAGCGAGTCTCCTGAGGATCTAGTGCCCACTACTGAGGAGCCTTAGCTAGCTCATTATGATGTTGTATTGTTCTAGGTAGGCTTGTATAGCATGTATTATTATTTGATATGAGATTTAGACTTGTGATGTATTGTGACTCTTTATTCTCTTCTTCTATTCCATATTATACATTTATCTTTCTTTAGTTTTATATTATGATTGAGTATTATTTATTATTTATCATTGTCATTATTATCATATTATTTTTCTTCTTGGAGTTGAGATATCATTGACAGATTATATATATATATAAATATAGTGTTAGATGCTAATTAGTGATGACCTAGACATTGTTCTACCGTATGCTGCGGCGTAGGCTGGACGTACCTACGTAATTGTGCCCCTACACCGGGTGCGGATCATGACATATTTTTGTGGTAGCCAATGCAGGTAAGACTTCACAATTAGTACAAATTTGTGGTAGTGCAACGACATAGTTGTACTACTGCGAGCCTGCAATAGAATATAGGATATAGGCTATAGGACACAGAGAGAATACTCAATAACAACTAGGAAGCTTCCAATATATTAGTTTTTCTATCCTTATTCATTCTGAATATTGCTTCTTTTAGAATATATTATCTTTCTTTTATAATATTATCTTGCGCAATATTGATTCCTTTATTTGAGTTGTCTTCAGTATGCCGCCGAAGACTCGATCACAACATTCTGGAGCTGCTTCAGTGAGGTCGGTTACTTCTCCACCTCCGAGGTGAGCAGCAGAAGCAGCTACTGTTCCACCGTCTCTATCTCAAAAGTTGCCTCACCCGTCCAGGTAGGAATTTTAGTAGCAGCTTTCGGGGGTGCTCCACCTCCAGTTCATAGGACAGTGCCAGAAGTTTCAGAGGAGCTTCCACCACCACCAACAGTTGATTGGGCGCAGATGTTTCTTTAAAGAGATGATGGAGGCCCAGAGGTCCCAGGCGGAGGCTCAACACCGCCAGTCAGACATGATGAGGCATGAAATAGAGAAAGCCCATCAGTTAGCGCTAGCAGCCATGGAGAGAGTAACGCTTACTCAACCGTAGATTATTCTATCTTAGCTCGATCCGTAGAACCCGAGTCCGGGCACTATTTTTGATTTCAAGAGGATGAGGTCCAAGGACTTCAAGGGCATAGAAGGGATCTTATATGTCGATGATTGGATCGAGGACGTGGAGAGGAACCTGCGTCTGGCGCAGATTCCAGAGAGTCTACGAGTGAAGCCAGCGGGTAGCCAGATGTTCGACATAGCATTGAAATGGTTCAGGACAGACTCGAGGATCATGGCGGCATGATTGACTTGGGAGGCTTTTAAAGATATTTTCAAGGAGAAGTTCTTTTCTTATGTGGCTCTTAGTGCCTTAGAGAGCTAGTTCCATGACCTCGTCCAAGGGAGTATGATAGTGGACGAGTACGCTGCAGAGTTTTACAGATTGAGCAGGTTTGTGGAGGGGCAGAATCCCCGAAAGAAGGCTAGGAAATTCAGGAATGGTTTTATCGGGGAGATCAAATCCCTCACTAGAGGGCACCGCACAGATACTTTTAAGGAGATCCTGATGGATACGCAGAGGGCTGAGGATGACTTGGATCTCAAGCCTAAGAGGGGTAGAGATATTTTGGGTGGTGTTGGTAGCGGTGTAGGACCAGCTAAGCATCCCCAAATCCAGCAGCATCAAATTCAGGCGCCGGTTGGTTCTCCAGTTCAGTAGTAGCCCTAGAGGAAGATTCAGCCATTGCCCACTTGTGCCTACTATAGGAAGTTAGGACACACTTGGGATGTTTGTAGGAGGAGGCTGAAAGTGTGTTTGTTTTATGGATCCGCTGCACACCAGATGAGAGATTGTCTCCACCGCATTTCCATTTGGTAGAGCACAAGGTCAGAGAGATGGAGCTAGGCCACATGTGGCACAGCATCATGCCCCGCACCAGCAGAGGGATGCACCCCAGCGGGCTAGGGCATTTGCGATGACGGTCGAGGAGGCCGATGCTATAGATGATGGGTTAGCAAGTTTTGTTCTGTCGATCTTATTTCTTTCCTTTATTTCCATGTATTGTTGTGTGCTTCATTGGTACCTTCTAGATTGCTCTTATTCTATATTGTAGTTAGTGTAGTTAATATACCCTGATTAAGACTACAAATTATGACAAGTAAGACCATAACCATACATGATATTTTCTTTTCATAAGATTGTATATGGTATGATTTTAGATAAGGATCTTCTTGGACCATGATTGCTGGAGGTTTGACCTAGAAGGAGTTTGATCACTTTAAATTTTGAGGAGAAATTTTTGATAAAGGGGTTGACTTGTTACTGCCATATTTCTAGAATAGGGGTATTGTTTTATTTTCCTATTTTGTACCTTTATTAAAAATTATATTCGTATTTATTTATAGTGATTGTATTTTATTTGTTTCAATATTGGTATTGTTGTATGTACTTATATACTAATATAGTTAGTTATTAGTTGTTAGTCAGTAGTTAGACTAGTTGGTTAGTGAACCTAGATGGACCTGACTAGACTTGTCATGACACAATTAGTGAACCCATTAGTTAGTCATATTTCACCCATTTAATTAGAAAGCAATAATTAGGAAAATCCCTCTTTCACTTATTAGAAACTTCCTTTGTTTAAACCTCTTTCATAACTAAACCTTCATGACTAATTGTGAGGGCTTATTAGACATTTTCTATTGCATTAGGGTTAGGAATAGTGGCTGGCCATATTCCCTATATAAACCCCTCATTTGATTCATGAGTAGCCTCTTACAAACCCTAATTAGCCTCATCTTATTTTTCTCTCCATTAAGAAGAAGACCCAACCTCTTCCATTCCTAAATTGATCCCCAACCCTTTTCTATTGTCATCCCAATGAGACTTGATCTTGGATTAGCAATAAGGAAGGATTGGAAGGAGAGAAGCTTGAATGAGGTATCCATTCTTGAGGATTGTGTCTACTAGTGCATTTGAATTGGGAAACCATTTTCCAATATGTAAATCTGAGAAACGAGCCTTGTATATTGCATATAATTAGAGTAATTAGTTATTTAGAATCCACCCTTGCATTAGGGCTACCCATGGGGAGAAGCTTGAACTTTATTGGACCAATTTAGATACTTCTACTTAGAGTTTTGTGTCAATTTTAGAGAAAATTCGAGATTAGCACACAAAATATTTGTCATTAGGTTAGCTAGATGTGTTTATGTCATTTTGTTATAGTGAGTCTAGCTACGTGTCCATAATTGGATACGAATATGTCGTATCACAAGATTTTATGATACGCAACAATTTGGGAGATTTTTTTCTTCGATACGGGTGCCACACACATGTGGAATTGTAGCATGACACTTGGTAGATGTGTTAGTTATCTATTCTAGCTATATTATGTTAGATTTTGGGTCGAGATGAATATTTTGGGGTACGGGTTGATGGCATAGCATGGTGCACACTAAGTGCTTGATAACTGGTATATTGTTAGTATTGGTATGCATTGTGTTGAGGGGTGATAGTTTGGTTGAGTGGTGCATTAGAGAGTATTGTGTGTTAAGGTGATTTCACAGGTATGCCTGTGTGTTGTGGGGGAGGAGTTCGGTCCAGAGGGTACACAGTATGCAGGTTGTTCTAGGGGGAGGGCAGTGCTCGAGTGAGTTAGGAAGTTGTTCACCACCTGCTTCAGTGTAGAATGGAGATAAGTTGGCAGCAAGGACTGAATGCAGTATTGGGTTGCTTCCTCAGGTGCAGTTTATGACTTTGGGTCAGTGTGAGCGTATTCTCAGTTAGGGGTTTAATTTTCTGTATTTTTTGTGTTCAGTCAAGAGTATCAGAGGGGGTCTGTTCAGTCAGTTTGAAGGTTTTGATTAAAGGTAGTGGATGGTGTTATAGTATGGCATTCCCACTATACAGTCCAATACAAGTGAGGAGCATATGTGCATTCGTAAACCTAGAGGGGCACTAAGAGAATGTTAAAGTGTGTATACTAAATATGTGGGTGTATCATTTGATATTGAGCTTGGAGTTGAGTGTCATACTGTTAGAATTTTGTCTTTTACTTACTGAAAAATTTAAGAATACAAAAATAAAATTAGATGTTACCGGCCTCTGGGGAAGTCGTGCACGAAGCACTGCCCTAAGAGTTTATTCGGGATCTGTGTGCAGACGTACCCGAAGCTCCTAGTGGTAAAACCCCCGCACTACCGGTATCTCGTTGCCGCACACGACTTGGAGAGAATGACCAGGACTTAGCTCTGCCCAGAGCTTGGAGATAAAGACGAAGATCGAACAAAATGTTGACAGAGATTTCGTAAAGAATTATTTTTCTGATACGATTTACAAAGAACACAGACGTATATATAAAACATTTGTGTAACGGTCAGAATTAATTTACGATTAATTCAGCCGTTACACAGGAGAATTAAACGAATGAATCTGGACATGAAAAAATTATAACGTTCAAAACAATTATAACGTTCAGAAATTAATTCCAACGTTAAGAAAAATAAATGAAAGAAAGAAGAGGAGCAAAAAGAATTTTAGGGTCCCAGCCCGAACCCGAAGAGGAAATCGGATCGGCATTCGGCGCCCGCAGATGTGGGCGCGTACCCGCACCCGTTACGCGCGCCGAACCAAACCGAGCCGAGCCGGGCCGGACGGCGGCGGCGGCGCGCACGTGTGGCCCAAGGGGTTCCCCACACAACAACTTAATAGAGCAAAGAAGAGAAAGTAATATATGTACACAAGAGGGCTTTGCCCCATCCGATGTGGGACTAAAGATAGGAAAAGGAAGTTAAGCTTTTGCAAACAAAGCAAAACCAACAATCCCCCCCAAAAGGTCAAGTTCCGAAACAGAGATAAGAGTGAAGTAAATAGAGAGAGAGAGAGAGAGAGAGAGAGAGAGAGAGAGAGCATCTGGGCAGTAAAATACTATGCATAGATGAGATGGACTATAGCCTTGAATCTCACGTAGTGACTATTGCCTTAATCTGAAGAAGTGCTTGATGGACTATGCCTTGAATCAGACTTCTTGAACCAGATATAGAAAATAGCACACATAGTACGCTAGAGGTCCTTGGTCTATCGGGTGGCACTTTTAAATGGCCATGCGCACTTTCCACATTCATGAGAGTTGTCTGGGATCGCCCTGTCCCATAGTCGCGGCCTTCACGACCTCTCATATAGGTAAGTCCTTAATGGTTGGTGATATGAATCAACCTAGCATTACAGCTTGGACCTATTAAGAGTTTAAACTCATCCTAACCATATCACACAGGAACACTGTCACCATAGGGATGGGGAGTCATTGTACACATGTACAGCCACTTGGGCTTTATTTTAATGAGACTTTAATCTCGAGTCAGTGTTCCATAAAGTCACCTAAGTTCAGCTTGTTTCTACCCATTGAACCGGCTTCTTGGGATCTCCAGTCAGACTCGGTTGGGTTGCCACTGCTGGTGACTAACTTATGGGCTTAACCCCATCCCCCTCGATGATTTTAGGATCAAAGTCCTAGACAGACCCTTCGTCAAGGGATCTGCAAGGTTCTTTTCTGACTTTATATAGTCAAGAACCACATATTTGCCTAGTAGGCTTTTGATTGACTTGAAGCGCAGCTGCAGGTGCCTGTTCATCTTAGCATTCACAAAATCATGCTTTAGTAGTTCAATAACAGATTTATTATCACAATTTATAGAAATTGCAGGAACAGGACTAAGAGAAACAGGTATATGCATAATAAGATTTTTAAGCCATTCAGCTTCTGTGCAAGTTGTATCTAAAGTTATCATTTCGGAGTCCATTGTACTCCTAACTATGATAGTTTGCTTGCAAGAGCCCCAGGAGATTGCAGCTCCTCCTAGAGTAAAAACATATCCAGTAGTAGATTTTATATCATGTGAGTCGGTTATCCAGTTTGTATCTGAATAACCTTCTATGATACCAGGGTGCCTAGTAAAATGAAGTTTGTAATCTAGGGTGCCCTTGAGATATCTAAATATCCTATCCAAGGCAGTCCAATGTGACTGATTTGGGTTACTGGTATATCTGCTTAGTCTCCCAATAGCAAATGCAATATCAGGTCTTGTCCTGTTTGTTACATACATAAGGGAGCCTATCATCTGTGAATATTTATGTTGTTCCAAAGGTGGTCCTTCATTCTTTTTCAGTACAATACTGCTGTCGTAAGGAGTAAGGACAGGTTTCTTATCAAATAACTCAAATCTTTTTAGAATTTTTTCAATTGAATGTGCTAAAGATAGAGTATAACCCTCTTTGCCTTTGGTCACTTGCATTCCTAAAATTAGGTTGGCTTCTCCTAGGTCTTTCATATCAAACTGGCTAGATAAATAGTTCTTTGTAATATTTATCAATTCCAGTGATGAAACCTAGGATAATGATGTCATCTACATACAAGCATAAAATGACACAACTTTTACATGTACCTTTAGAGTATATGCATTTGTCATACTCATTTGACAAAAAACCATATTCACAAATTACTTTGTCAAATTTATTGTGCCATTGTTTGGGAGCTTGTTTTAGGCCATAGAGGGATTTTACTAGTCTGCAGACTTTCTTTTCTTGACCTTTAGCAATGAAACCTTCAGGTTGGTCCATATAAAGTTCTTCCTCTAGGTCTCCATTCAAAAATACTGTCTTTACATCCATTTGATGGATTAGCATATCATGAATGGATGCTAAGGCCAAGAGAGTTCTAATGGATGTGATCCTAGCTACAGGAGAGTAGGTATCAAAATAATCTAACCCTTTCTTCTGGGTAAAACCCTTAGCAACTAATCTGGCTTTGTATTTCTCTATAGTACCATCGGTTCTGAGTTTTTTCTTGAAAATCCACATACAACCTATTGGTTTATTCCCTAAAGGTAGATCTGTTAGAAACCAAGTGTTATTCTCCATGATGGAGTTGTATTCACTGTTAATGGCTTCTTTCCAGAAGGGAGCATCAGGAGACGACATTGCTTCTTCATAAGTTGAGGGATCACCCTCTATCAAAAATATGAAGAATCCTTCTCCTAAAATTTTCTCAATCCTATTCCTTTTACTCCATCTTGGTTCTAAGTCTTGTTCAGATTGAGAGCTAGGTATTTGGACTTGAGAACTAGTAGAGGGTATGGAGGAAGAGATTGAACTTCTATCCTTAAAGGGAAATATGTTTTCAAAGTAAACTGCATCTCTTGCTTCTATAATGGTATTGTTAGAGATTTTATTTACTTCTGAGTGAGTCACTAGAAATCTATTGGCATAGCTGTCTAAGGCATATCCTATGAAAACAGCGTATACAGTCTTGGGACCAATCTTCCTCTTTTTAGGTTCGGGAATTCCGACTTTAGCAAGGCATCCCCAAACTCTAAGGTAATTAATCCTAGTTGCTCTACCTTTCCACAGCTCATAGGGAGTCTTATCTTTTGTCTTACTAGGAATCCTATTAAGAATGTAACAAGCAGTTAAAATGGCTTCTCCCCACAAGTTATCAGGAGCACCAGAGCTGAGAAGCATGGCATTCACCATATCTAACAGAGTGCGGTTCTTGCATTCAGCAACTCCGTTAGACTGAGATGAATATGGAGCAGTTACCTCATGAATTATTTCATGTTCTTCACAGAAGTTAGTCATTTCATTTGAGGTATATTCTCCACCACGATCAGATCTAAGGATCTTAATCTTCCTTTCTAATTGATTCTCAGCTTCAGATTTGTAGACCTTAAATCTATCTAGAACTTTATCTTTGGTTTTGAGAAGGTAGATATAACAATACTTTGAATAATTATCTATAAATGTAACAAAGTATTTTCTACCGCCTCTAGTCAAAATCCTATTTGAGTCACATACATCACTATGGATAAGTTCTAGAAGGTCAGAATTTCTTTCTACAGATTTGAATGGTAATCTAATGTGTTTGACTTGAACACAGATTTCACATTTGTGTTTGTCATCTATTGGAGTCTTGGGAATAAGATCTAAGGTCATCATTCTTTTAATAGAACCAAGGTTCACATGACCTAGTCTGCCATGCCAAACATTTGAAGATTCTATATTAGAGACAATGAGAGAACAATCAGACATTTTATTCATTGTACTTAAAAAGAAGAGACCGTATTTTACAAAGCCTTTCCCTATAAAAGAGTCATGCTTAGAAAAAACTACTTTATTAGCCTCCATTACAATTTTGTATCCTGAGGCTACAAGAAGGGATCCACTAACTAGGTTTCTCCTGACAGACGGCACATGAAGAACATCATGAAGAGTTAAGATTTTTTCTGATGTCATCTTCAGGTTAACTTTTCCTCTTCCAATAATTTGTGCCGTTGAGCCATCTCCTAGGGTCACACCTCCTCCACTTGATTCCTGATAGTTTGAAAAACAGGAGCGATCAAACGAAACGTGAACATTAGCTCCAGAATCCAACCATCAATTATCAGAATGGTAAGAGAGGTTAATAAGGGGTTGAAAGCTTACAGACCTGAAGGAACTCGAAGAACCTTTGTGAAGCATGTTCGCTTCTGGTCTAACTGAGCCCTTTCCTTTGTAGGAGGTCTGGACAGCTTCCTTCTTCCTATGGTAGCAGTTGGTGGCCATATGGTTTGTTTTACCACACACAAAACAAAACCTCTTCTGATCCTGAGTCTGACTGAAGTTTTTAGGTTTTTGGTTTTGGTGATGATGGTTTTGGTGGTTAGGCTGAAAGTTTTTCTTCTTCTTAAAGAAATTCTTTTTGGGTTTATAAGGAAAATTAGACTTGGGTTTTCCTTGCCCTTCTACGAGGTTTACCTTAACTTTTGATTCAGTTTTAGGCTTAGACCTCAATCTAATTTATTCTTCGGTTCTAATTTTCTTTAGGACTTGATTGTAGGTAAGATCTCCTTGTGTATGGATAAGATCCTTAGCCATATCAGACCAAGAGGGAGGTAGCTTGTCTATTAGGCATGCTATTTTATGTTCATTGGAGAAAGATGTCCCTTTGGCTTGAATATGCCTAAGGTATTCTTGAAATTCATGGAGCTGGTCATTCATTGGCTTGTTATCTACCATGAAATACCTATTAAAGGTTGAAGAATTGAACCTTTCTATTCCGGCATCATCACAGCCGTATTCATCTTCCAAGGCTTTCCAGAGTTCTTTAGCGCTCTTGTATTCAAAAAATATATCATACAAGGATTCAGATAATGCGCTTAGAATTCTATGAAAACAGTGGAAGTCTATCTCTTTAGGGGTTTTTGGTTTCGAGGAGGTGGACACTCCTATGTCAGACTCGGTATCATCAGAATCATTTGTGATGGGTGTGGACCCATCAATGGCTGAAATAAGTCCTAAGGTCGTGAGCCAAAATTTTATTTGGCTCTGCCATCTCTTGAAGTATGAACCATCAAACTTAGCAGGTTTTGCAGTAGAGGATTCCTCCTTTCCAGTCATGATTTCAGTCTGAAAAATATAAATTTATTTAATAACAATGTCTAAGATAATAGTTTAGGTGGTATTTGCTAATTCAATCTTAAAATCTTTAGTTTTTCAAGTGTTGATCAAATCAGGTTAGCTGTAGGGGCCGGTTCCCAGCTAGCGGTGGTCCGAAGGCTCTTAAGTACCGTGTCGCTTAGGGTTGTTTACACCCGGTTGACAGAAGGACTCTTTCGGCTTGTGCCCGAGTTTGTCTCTACTTTGAAACTTTAGATTTGAAGATTTTATTTGCAATTTCTTTTTTACTAAACTATTTTTCTTTTGGTCCTAGATTGCTTTCAAAATACTAAGTGATTAAAAATGAAGTAAATTGTATGTTTCAATTGAAATGAATTTTGTGAACAAAATTCTATAAGAATAGTATTAAAACATTTCTAGAAGAATTGCTACAGTATTTTCCTTTGGTTCTAGAAACAAATTGCTAGAAGAATTATTAACAAATTCGTAGAAACAGTATGTTATAAGTAACAGTATTAAATAATCAATTGTAACAAATAACAAATTTGACAAATAACTATTTAAATATTTAATAAACAGTATTTCTACAACAGTATTATAAATTTTCTAACAGTATAGAAGTTTTACAAATAATTTTTTTTTCTTTTTTTTTTCCTTTTTTTTTTCCTTAACAGTAAGCAATTGTGATAAAAAGTATAGAAGTTTTCTAATCAATACTTTAAGCAAACAAAGTTGCTTCAATAGTTACTAAGACAGTATAGAACTTTTCCAAATATTTTTTTTCTCTTTTCTTTCTTCCGACAGTATAGAAATTGCTTCAAAATTGCTTCAATAGTTGCTTCAATAGTTACTCTTGAAACAATTGCAAATTTAAACTAACAGTAAATCAATTCTAACAAAAAAAATAAACTCTTAGATTGTTAGAATTTTGTCTTTTACTTACTGAAAAATTTAAGAATACAAAAATAAAATTAGATGTTACCGGCCTCTGGGGAAGTCGTGCACGAAGCACTGCCCTAAGAGTTTATTCGGGATCTGTGTGCAGACGTACCCGAAGCTCCTAGTGGTAAAACCCCCGCACTACCGGTATCTCGTTGCCGCACACGACTTGGAGAGAATGACCAGGACTTAGCTCTGCCCAGAGCTTGGAGATGAAGACGAAGATCGAACAAAATGTTGACAGAGATTTCGTAAAGAATTATTTTTCTGATACGATTTACAAAGAACACAGACGTATATATAAAACATTTGTGTAACGGTCAGAATTAATTTACGATTAATTCAGCCGTTACACAGGAGAATTAAATGAATGAATCTGGACATGAAAAAATTATAACGTTCAAAACAATTGTAACGTTCAGAAATTAATTCCAACGTTAAGAAAAATAAATGAAAGAAAGAAGAGGAGCAAAACGAATTTTAGGGTCCCAGTCCGAACCCGAAGAGGAAATCGGATCGGCATTCGGCACGTACCCGCACCCGTTACGCGCGTCGAACCGAACCGGACGGCGGCGGCGGCGCTTGCGTGTGGCCCAAGGGGTTCCCCACACAACAACTTAATAGAGCAAAGAAGAGAAAGTAATATATGTACACAAGAGGGCTTTGTCCCATCCGATGTGGGACTAAAGATAGGAAAAGGAAGTTGAGCTTTTGCAAACAAAGCAAAACCAACACATACTTGGCGTGTGCTTTTAGTGAGAATGTACAAATGGAGAGTTAAGCCTAGGTCAATACTTGAGCTGGTGGTGAGCTCAGTGGAAGAATGTGATCAAGGAGAGCTCAATTTGTTAGTGGGGTGTCTGCTCCTTGTTGTAGGTAGTTGCTACAAAAGATCACGGCAGGTAGTAGCTCAAGAGGATAAGGGAGACGGGTGCTAGGAAGAGCTGCAGGTGGCAGACAAGGATGGTGGTTCTGCAGGCCATTACTGTAGGTAGGCCAGTACACAGTTGGGAGAAGAGAGCTTAGTCACTATAGTTGAGCGGTATGCATGGTATAGCCTAATGTGTGCAGTTGTTGTAGGGTGCTCCCTGCAGTCTGCTGCTTAGTAGAGATTAGGGGTGTTGAGTAGCGTCCAAGGAGTACTGGTGAGTATCAGTATTGAGGTATGGATATTTGGTTATCAAGTGTCTCATGATACTTGGTTTTTGAGATTAGGATATTGGGTATCTAAAGATACCATGAGTCGAAGGCGAGTTTGTGTCATTAGTGATGGCATCAAGATACCAACTGCCGTGGGTGCCATGGGTAGTATATATGTGATACTAGGTATGTGAGAATAATAGGTTGGTGCCAAGTGAGTTATGAGAGGGTAGAACTTATGATGTCAAGGTATCCCAAGTGTTGGTACGTGCTAAGGTATTATAACTAGAGGGGTTAGATATCAAGTTTGGAGTAAGATATTTGAAATAAGGTTTTGAGCTAAGTGCCAGGTATAGGTGTATTTTAGGCCAAGGTACTAGGATATCAGCTAAGGTAAATAAGTAAGGTAAGGATACTAGTCTAGGTATTAGTAGTATATAGTAAGTATTAGTTGAGTTAGTGGTTATAGTAAGTATATGGTATATAAGATAGTGTATATAGACATTATTAGATAGTATAGCTAGTATACCTAATATTAACTAATATACCTTAGTTATTAGCAAGGTATAACTAGATTTGAACCTAAAATAAAAGTATTGACTAGTTTCACTAGTTTGACTTAGTTTGACTCGGTTTAACTTAATTTGGTACCAAGTGACCAAGTTTGACCTAGAAACAGACTTGAGACCTAGAAATTAGTTAGTTTAGCTTATTTATGTTTCCAAAACACTATTATGACTTGATATTTCATATTTAGGTCTTTGTGACACCGAGACGGATATGATTTGACAATTATTACTTTGGATCACAGACGAGTACATTCTCTGATAGTTTCCATTATATCATATCTACTATGATTCCAGTTTATAGCATTATTCTACTTGATTCCTCGACACTATGGATACAGGGATTAGTATTATCTGGATTCACCCTTGCGATATGTGCATCATACTTGTCCGGCCTCTACTACATGACTCTTTACTGGCATCATGTCAGGACTCACTTACTGGCATTACTTACTTTATCTGGTTGTCCTCGTACTTGATTTACGTGTCGGGATTAGATTCATTGATACTAGTCGGGCGAGAAAATATCTTAGTAGACATGTAAACATTCTCAAAAGCTAAAATTACCCCTACTGGTCTAATTTGGAATGATAGCAGTCGCACACCTCACGTGCGATGAGCCGTATTATCCTAGCCGTTTACAAGTCGAAAGTGATATTTTAAAACACACTAGTTTAGTTCTTTCTTACTGGCTTCACATTATACTTGCTGGACACACATCATATCTGTCTCAACTATAGCTCTCATTATTTACTATCTTTATTGCCATACTCTCTTGTTCGCCGTATGCCCTTTTTATTGTTCTTTATTTAGTTGTTGCTCAATTTTATTTCTTGATCCTTTTCTTTTTTGCTCATCATGTATTACTTTCTATAACCATTTTATAATCTTTGTTAATTATTTGGAACTGCTATTGGATTGTACTTTGCTCCAATCTTGACTGGATATATTTTTTAGATGATTGGTTAGAGCAGATATGTCCCACCCATTATGGGCCACAAGATGGCGAGTTGCTTGAGGATCTAGTTTTCGCTACTGAGGAGACTTAGCTAGCTCATTATGATGTTGTATTATCCTAGTTAGACTTTTATAGCATGTATCATTATTTGAGATAAGACTTAGACTTGTGATATATTATGACTCTTTATTCTCTTCTTCTATTTTATATCGTGCCTTTATATTCCTTTAGTTTTATATCGTGACTGAGTATTCCATATCGTGTCTCTTTATTCTCGACTCGCTTATGCTAACTTGCTGGCCGCATAGTGCTTGGCCACATAGCTCTAGGCCGCGTATCCCCTGGATGCATAGCCGCTGGTCGCATAGCTCCAAGCCACATAACTCCAGGGCGCATAGCCCCTGGACACACAAACCTTGGCCGCATAACTCCAAGCCACATATATTCAAGCTACATAGGCCCTAGACGGATAGCTCCTGGTCGCATAGCTCCAAGACGCATAGTCCATGGATGCATAGCGCCTGGACGCAAGCGCCATGAAGCATGCGCCCGAGCCAGCAACCGTGCATGCAAATCGTCCATAAAATGAGCTCAAGAGCGCCATACGATGATGCTGACATGCTAAGTGCAAAGTACGCCAATAAAGCACCACTTTCTTGAGCCCGAGTCGGAGTTCGAGTCAGATTCGCTAAGCCCCTTTGGGGCTTCTCCTAAGAAAAACATCCCAAAGGTGGTGACAAAATAATGATTGTCATAAAAGGGTTCACACTTAATCCCTCCAGGAAAGTCAACCTACATGGGCCACTACCCCATGTGCATATATCAGTACAAAGCAAAAATATATATTGAGATATACACATTGGTAGTTTTCCAATATGTGACAAAAATTCCCCAAGCAAAGTGGAAAATACCAATAATTTCCTACATATATCACAATATATGGTCGAGCGTTCCTCACAGTGACTACTCATTATGCATTAGGATAGATATCGCTCATGACTTAAATCTTTCCGTATGGGTCAAACAACAGTATGATACTAGAATGAACTACGTCTTGAATTCTAAACCATAACTGTTGTTCTTCCCACTCGCACAATGACATCAGCTGTGCCTCCGGTCATACATTAAAGGCCTGTGCTGACCTGGTTTTGGTGTATATATCTTGGGTATCTACAAGTTACCCTCAAGAGACGGCCTGTATCTATGTTCATATACTTAGGTGAGTTCTTTTTAAGAGAGTTTAATATTTTTCAGCATGAAGTCTTGCACTTTCGTGCGGTGCTACGTCTTTGTGACATGGCTTGCAGGCGAGGTTAACTACCTCTTGTGGTGTTACCCCCAGTAACATGAGGTCACTAGCCTCTTAGTTTTGTTGTACTATATCCCAACAGAAGCCTTGCGCTTCCGTACGGTGCTACGCCGCTGTGACATGGATCACATCCGAGGTTAACTTCCTCATGTTATGTCACCCACTATAGCATGAGGTCACTGGCCTCTTAGTAGTGCTGTGCTACTACCCTCTATAAGCATTAGAGTACCTGTGTATTTGTGGTGCTACTGCTGCTGTAACATGGCTCACAGCCGAGGCTTTATATCTTTTACCTCATTGTGTGTCACACCACTGTAGCATGGGATACAAGTCCCTTGTAGTTCTGAACTACAAGTTCTTCCTAAAGCGCACGCCGAACATTCACTCTGTCCGAGAACTCATTAAGGTATCGAAGCCAGCCTTACACATGATTTGTTCTATATATATTAATATAAAGAACAAATAGTAGACCATATTGGTTCTGGGTACGTATCCTATCATGTCCCGAAAGACTACCCATTTTACCTGATATTTTCTCAGTCAATGATCCTTCCTTAAACCAAAAGGTAAATGACTAGTAGATTTCTCTTTGAACTAATAGCATAAAACTTAATGGTAGGAATACAAAAACAAAATATCAGTGGTCATTCAAACCCATTTTATCTGTTGTGTCTTCGACTAGCATGTGCTTGAGGCCTTTAGTGAACGGATCCACCAGGTTCTCCTGACTCCAAACATCCACTAATACAACGACACCAGCTTTGATGATACTGTTCATTGATTTGTACAGAAGCCGCACAGTCCTCTTCTTGCCATTGAAGAGATCATTAGATGCTACTGATGCTGCTTTCTGGTTGTCGCAGTATATCGGTACCACCGAAATCTTTGGACCTACCATTGGAAGATCATACATGAGCTCCCGAAGCCATTTTGCTTCATCTGCTGCAGTTGGAAGTGCATAGAACTCAGACTCTATTGATGAGCATGAGAGAATTGTCTACTTCTTCGATTTCCACGATATGGTATCTCCACCCATTGGGAAAATATATCCTCTTGTGGATCTCTCGCTCGCTTCTTCTGAGTACCAGCTAGCATCACTGAAGCCTTATACCATTACTGGATCTATGCGCAAGTATAGTGCAAACTTCTGAATCTTCTTGAGGTATCTCATCACCCTCTTCACAGATATTCAGTGTTCAACACCTGGGTTACTCATGAATCTACTCAGGATCCCAATAGCAAAAGCAATATCAGGCCTAGTAGCATTCGTAGCATATCTCAAACTCCCGATGACACTAGACTACTCCAACTGTCTGATGCTTTTCTCGGGGTTTGGCTTCAGCTTCTTGTCATACATTCTCCTTCTTGCTGGACTCCGCCATCTAGTCCTCCATAGCATTGAGAATCAACAACCTGCAGAGGTCATCGTCTTTCTTCCACTTGTAGTGCGTATCGTGCACTATGCCAACGACAATCTCTTCTCCATCTTTGGAAATGGTAGGTTCGGGATCAACCAACACATAAGCAGCATTGACAAGTTAAAGATTCAAGAAGATCTTCCTCTTCCAAATATTGTAGTATTCTCCATCAAACTTCTCAAGCTTGTGAAAGCTAGTATCGAGAAGGTTTGAGCGGTTGTTCATTCTAACTCAGGTCTTGCCTTGAGATTGTTAGTCCTGAAGTCAAATCAAAGTAGAGGAGGACCACAAAGTAGAGACTCACACAAGGTTTCTTCTCAACAAAGATAGGTGCACTAAGATCTACACAAGAGTTTCTCTACAGTGACACACAACCCCATGGAAGCACTAAACTAGGAACATGATACAAACTGACGACCGAAAAAAAATATAAATACAACAAGAATTAAAAAAACTTTCTTCTTTTTACGTTTGCAGACGCTACAATGAGAAAGAATAGGAACAAGACAAAAAATACAAAGAAGGTAACTCCTTGCTGGGGTGATCAAAACCACTGGTGCTTAAGGCAAGATTCACCATACAAGACGATCTGCCCCCTGGATCTAGCAGGTTCACACGAGAACTTCTGGAACGCTCTTGGGTCACCTTTGGATCACTCAAAAGGCACTTTATGGAAGGGTGGGCATATATATATATTGCAGAAAAGTAAAGAACAACAATGGAATATGAAAACAGGCTCTTTATTGATAATCAAAAGATTACAAGCGGCGCTTGGCCGAGGTTAAAGTGCACTCAAGCTCTCTCTTTCTCTCGATTACAATGACACCGTTCCATACATTATGTCCCTCTATACAAAAGCAGCTCAAAGCAATCTTGATACGGCTCAAGGCATCGACTCCAGATTTTCGGGTCCTGGGGATGAGGCACGACTATCGCTTCCTCGGACGATTCAGCACCTGAGAACAAGCAAATTGTTGGTGGTTCAGCACTTTTTAAAAGTACTGGTGAGTATAAAATAACTGAACAGAACCCCCTGAAACCCACACTAAGTAAGCATGTGGCAAAATATTATATTACTAGTGATCTTGCTACTTTTACCTATGTTCATTTCTTGTAGCTCAGGATTATAGTCAATTTACATCTTTTGAAAACATAGCTTGGAAACAGTTTTGTATATTCAAAGAATAATCATACAATAGGGACAGTATTCTATCGTGCAGTGTACATCATGTAATGTGCACCATATTCTAACTCTTAGGGACAAAGTTCTAAAGTGGACTGATCATCTCAAATCAAACAAGTGCATTAAGTAGACTATCATACTCTCAAGCACACAAGAAGAACTAGCTATATGATTTTAGTCCCCGAGAAACTCAGGATTAGTAGTGGTAAACCGGCTAACTAATGCTCTTTATCTGATGTTATTAGCAGCTGTGACACTTGGTTGCTTTTCACTAACGAGTAGCAGTCGTGACCAAGGTTCAACTCTTCACTGATAGCCATTGTCCAACCGATGCGAATGCATAAAGCACTATCAGATAAAATCTAAGATGCACATGTTCATGAACAAGCAGGCTATATATAAACTCTTTATATTTCTTACCCACTCGTCGAACAGTTATCCCTGCAGCAGACATACAAGTTAGCAACAATTTACATAAACATATATGTATAAGGTTTTCTAGTTTCCTGTCCTTCTCTGCATCAAACAGTTAGGTATGCAATAAGGCTAGCCTAGCATGCGTCCTAACTATATGATGGCCCATGAGTTATCCCACTGATGGACAAACAATACCCCCTAGATCCCGTAGGACCGGAACATCGGGGTGCTATAACAATCCCTTACGGACCGACCGATTCCTAGTGCCCCAGAAATTGTTCGAGAGACTATTACCTTGTGCACAAGTTGTCCGAGACCAATACATGACAAGCAAAATTATGTCAAATAAACTATTAGGATGCACCAAACATGAACAAGCATATAACAATCTAATAGCCACACATTCCTAAATCCCGTAGGACCGGAACATCAGGGCAGACTACTAGACTCTTCTTTTTCATTCTTTCAAGCCAAAAAAATATTTTCACATGTCTAATAGCCAAGGTTCAAAGTATCGGTATCGAAATCGGTATCGGACCATTCCTGTGAGTATTGGGATCGACGGCGATAGTATTGGCAGTTTTGGATCGGAGTATCGGATTTTTTTGATATCAGAAAGCAAACAACTATTAGTAAATTATTAATATTAATTTTAGAAAATATATTTTATACATTTATGCATAATTTAAAATATTTCTAGTATTGTTTCTCAATATTTTTGAAATTGAATGAAATAGTAGTCACCCTTGTCGATTGACTTATATGCGATAGACTCTTTTATATGCTTTTACAACCTTACTATGCTTTTACACCCTTGCTAATTGGTCTTTTAATTCAAATTTCTTTGTCGAATTGACTGGAAAAGAGACCTCTAATGTCGGTATCGGTCAGTATCGGGTATCGGTCGGTATTGGATCGGGACATGCCAAACTGTATCGATATCGGCCGTATCGGATCGGTATCGGCCGATACTTCAAACTATGCTAATAGCACACCCCCCTAGATCCCGTAGGACCGGAAAATCAGGGCATACTATTAGTCTCTCCTTATACAAGTTAAGACTTATAGCAGTGCGATATAGCAAAATAGGCAAGCAAAACTTATAATTCCATGCACGATATCGATTTCATAATTAGCATACAATATCTATCTATTTCTTAACATATAACAAAGGGACTTGTTCAAATGATTATTTTTACTTATCTTCTTAGTATGGCAAAGGTTCGTTCGATAGTGTGTCGGTGTAACCAAACATGCAATATTTCGTATACTCTAGACTTAGTATTGCAAAGTTCTATCTCTATTCAGACAAGCATACAAATTTCTCTAATTAAGCAAGCAGGTTCATTTCAATGACAAGTTATACGAGTTCTCTTATTAAGCAGGCAGAGTCAGGTTCTATCATTCTTCTTATGAAACTATCTTCTTAAGAAAACAAGCATTCAAAAAACTCAAATTTATTATTAAGGCATGCAAGAATCAGAGAATGCAGTTCTGCCCACTCACCTTGATCAATCATCTTATGGTTCGGTCAAAAACTGTCCGAGAAGACTTCCGCTCGAGCTAGCAAAGCGATATCACTTGTATATAGTGCCTACGCGGAGTAGGGCACCACAATACTGAGGGACAAGCCACGTGGCAATAGCCAGCAACACAACTCCAATGGGCAAACCTAATTTAATGGACTCGTTAGAGTGCACTTAAGCTGTAATAAATATAAATACAAGTTTACACTATCTATCTCAGTATAATTTTAGTCTTATCCAGAGAAAGTAAACACAATTCAATATGATAGACCAGTCAAGAAAATAGAGAAAAAAATAGTCCATCATCAATTCCACATTAATAGTGTCTCGTGGAACAACCTGAAACAATAAAGAAAAGAGAATAACACCAATATATATGTTCATAAGTCCAAGTCCAAATGTGAAATAACACTAAGCATAAATTACTGAATAAGTAACTGAGTACTCAAGAGAAATCCTTTGGCATAACCTCGTCCTCTGGTGTCAGTACTTCTCCAACGTCAGCTCCTATCCCGTAAACCTTGGGATAATCCTCCTTATCAGTACATGGGGACATAATCTGGATCCAGGTCCTCAGGGGACATAGCAAGGTAGAAGAAACACTCAAGCCAAATAAAATAAAGTAAATAAAAACAGATCCTCAAGGCAAGCTATAAAATCAGCTATGTGAAATACAAATGAGAGCGTCACTAATACTCAGGCTAAAACCACTACAGGCTCTATGTCAGGGAGCCCATAGCATCAAGTAGTATCACGCAGGGCCAGTAAATGTGCCAAGCTCTGATACAGAGACTAAAGCACCTCCAATAGTATAGTATAGTATAATATATATATATATATATATATATATATATATATATATATATATATATATATATATATATATATAATCAGCTAGTAGCCTGTGTGTCTCTTTCCACCCAATGTAACCTCAAGTATCATGTCCACAACATCTCATGTCCATAACAAGCAAGATCAGGACCTCTAGCTAGTACAATGAGTCATAATGATATCTCTATATATGCAACTCTTATATCACGAATCCTGTAAGACTAAACAGAATCACCATGAATAACTCAAAAAAGATTCTGTCACATAAAATAGTGTCAAGTGTCCTACGGTATGACGTACTTGGTAAAGCAAGCACGCAAAAATAGGATCGTAGTATCAACTCTCTAAGTGACGTTACTCGACTCCGCGTACGACATCGACACCCGAATATTATTCGAACGTTAAGCAACGTCTCACGGTCCTAGGTTGAACAGGTATATCACAGAAGTATATATATATATATAAAGAACATAAGCAAATAATATAACAGGTTCTCTGCAGGTTTGGCAAGGTACACTTGCCTGGGTTCTAAACTACGTCAATTGCTCCTGTAATAGTAAAATCTACAAGTGCGCCTCCAGATAATAAAACAAATTTCACTATTGTTCTTAGAATACTTGAAATTTTTAGGATTGACTAACCATAAGTCCAATTTGGACACAGGGGCAGAATTGACAGTTTTAGGTGAAAGTGGGGTCCACCTGTGGCCCACTTCGCACCGAAAAATATGCTAGTGATAAAGTTCTCCAAATTTAGCAAACTTAATGTCTACGATTCCAGAACGATGGTACGAACTCAAAGGTGTGTCCGAAATTAGATTCCGGTGCGCCAGTCACGAAATCACCAGTCAAGTAAAATCGTGGGGCCCGCGAAAAGGTATTTTGTCAACGCTCTCAGATTCGAACCAAACTTGGTTCACAGGACCAGGATAATGTGTGAATCCGATGGCGTAGTTTCGTTGCCAAACGATAAGTACATACAAAATTATGACAAGTGTCAGAATATGCTGATACGGTATTTTTTTACGGATACGTGTTGATTTCGGTATACACACACATCCAAATAAAGTTTCATAAAATATCACACTTCCACGTTGACGATACGCGCCTTTCGGTAAAATTCATACACGATGAAGTCGCCTCATTTTGCTGGATGTACCCCGTATCGAGAAAATTTAATTTTACGAAAATAAGTTTTTGACAGATTATAGCATTAAATAAATCACAGAATAATTCGAATTAAAAGAAAGTGTTTAAAGAGATTAAAACTTGGTTATGCTATCCAAAAGTCTGATTAAGTAGAATTTTAACCTCGCATGTCGTTATAGAGATAACGAGACTCAAACACTCGTACCTAGAACAGTTTTTGTTCCTAAAATTATGTCATTTTTTTCTATTTTGTGTCGCGATTTGCCATCGACACAGAACACGATAAGCTAAACTATTTAAACAAGATTCATGGAGGTCATGAGATCTTCACATAGGATTTGACGGTTCGCTGTTTCGTTAACTGTGTAAGAAGAAACAAAGGAGGAAAGAAGGGTACCTCGTTTTAGTCTATTGCTCGCGATTCTGGGCGGTCTGCTAGTGGTGGCGTGCGGCGCTCAGCGGCGGTCGAAGGCGGTCGACGGCGGTCGACAATAGTCGCCGGTGGTCGTTTTGTGGTAGGGAAGGCTGGTGGTGGTTGTAAAACCCCCTTCCTAGAAAATCGTATATAGCCTTTTATTTATTAATTATTAATTAAATTGTAGTAATTAGGTCTAAATAGGAGAAATATATTTTTAAAATTTTTTATGTTAGGTGTTCGGGCACTTAGAGGACTTATGGGACCATCAGAAATTTTTCAGAATTTATTCCATGTAGGAGACCCCTTGAGCAGTTGCTAGCCTAACGATGTGCATTACCCTAATCTATAAATTTTCTTATGTGTGAATATATATATATATATATATATATATATATATATATATATATATATATATATATATATATATATATATATATATATATATATACAAATATATATATGTATATATATTTTTTTAAAAATAAAGAAAAGAAAAGAAAAGAAAATAATAATAATATAATAATAATAACTACTATATTACCTACAGCAACTTAGCACATTTTGCTTACTCCCAGGCCATGCAGCAACTTAATTTAGCAACTGGCTTGCTCCCTAGGACCCGCCTCCCTTAGCATTTTGCTAAAACTCCCAAAGAACCCCGCCCATTTGCATTTAACCAAAACCGAGCACAGCGCCCTATCCGAATTCTATCCCCCTTCTTTTCTCGGCCGAACCAAACTTAACCCTCTCTCCCTATTATAAATATATATATATATATTATTCCAAAATCCTAACCTAAAACTCCAGACCTCCTCTTCCCATCTAGAGCCGTCACCGCAGCCAGAGAAGCCCCGCCAAGCCATCCAACCATCCCGACGACGCCGACCTCGCGCACTGCGGATTCCCACACGAAGCACCTTCTCTCCGGAGTGATTTTTCGTCGACTCGCTCAACCAAACGCTGTTCCGTCTTCACCGGTATGATCACCCCTTAACCCTCTTCCATATTTGTTTTATAGCCAACCTCGGAAAACGTGCACCCCTAGGTGAAAAACAGCGTCCAAGTCGGCGCGAGCAGACAGAATTCTGGAATCGCAGAATTCCAGAATGACCACCCATATTGCCGAGTTCGTATCTCCCACCACAGAGATCCGAATTCGGTGATTCTTTTTGATACCTGTAGAATACCTGACCTAGTTTATTTTCTGTTAAATAACCCTATGCTATTAGTTGCTGTGGACATAATTATATTCGTCACAAAACTGCGCACACCCACTTTTTCTAGTTTTCCAAAAGTTGGAAAATGGAGCGCGTCCCGCCAAACGGGACCGCCCCGCCGTGTGCCAAGTGTACCGAATGGTGCACGCAGCATAAACGGACATGTAAAAATTTGTGAAGACTGATTCAGACGCGTGTACGTGCCGGAATCAGGCCGTATCCGCGGACACATCCCGTATCGCAACTTTTGTAGAACTCGCGCGTATTTTGTGCACGGTTATCAGACTGCGACGAAACTTGCGCCACTGGACTCGTGGTAACGTGCTGGTCCTGTGACCCAATTTTCACGCAATTCTGAGACGGTTGACCAGATCGCCAATTGGCGGGCCCTACAGTTGACTTTTTGGACAAAATTGTGTTCGGCTCATCGGAATCCACATTTGGACATACCGTTGGGTTCGTATTGACATTTAGAGTTGTTTGACCTATAGTTTGTCCCATTTAGAGACTGTTATCCTTGGCACGCTTTTCGGTGCAAAGTGAACCACATGTGGACCCCACTTTTACCTAAAATTACCGTTTTGCCTCTGTGTCCAAATTGGACGAAAGGGAAGTGTTTTTTAGCTATTTTGCTCATTTTAGAAACGTTGGTGATATTTATTTCAGCATCGGGAGACATTTGTTCTATGGCCATAGCTTTTGATCCTGTGCGTTTGACTTCTGGGCAGTACACCTTGCAGCCTTCTTACCAGGCAAGATACCTTGCCAAATTGTTTACAGTACTTTACATGCTATTTATATTTCTTTTTATTTATTTTATTTCTGTATAGTTCTTGCATGTGTAGTTTTCCTTTCAGTCATTACTATATATTAGATATGTTGACACACACTTGACACTTAGTATCATAGAGGACAATTATTAGGCGTATGGGCTTTTAACCACTCTGGTAACACCGTAGTCACTAGCACGCACTATGGTGGGTCGTGTCCGATGGTCGCTACCCACGAGGTATGTCGATTGATGGAGTCCGAGGGTCGCTACCCCCGAGGTATGCCGGCTGATGATGTTCATGGACGAGCGTGAGGTTGTGAGGATTAGATCGAGTAGACTACCCTTGCCCATACGTCGAAAAGTTGTCCTCATTTGCATTCATATAGATTGTCTTGTACAGCGTACTTATTTATTTTCAAATTATATGCATGTTTACTGTATTCAAGTTGGCTCGTATTTTCTGTATCTTATTACGTCCCTCTGAGGACCTGGTCCTCTGCCAGGTGTATCTATTCTTGAGTATTTGCAGGAGCACAGATCGGATGGCTATATATGTTTCGTGGATGTCCTCTCTTCGAGCCCGTGATTGCTAGATGGTGTTCTTATATGGTGTTGTTGTGTTGTACTTACTTTAATATTTGCTCTTACATTCGAGTTGGTAGTGGAATTATTTCCATCCAACTATCATCTTTAGATACTTCTTATTGAGATCTAGTTATATAAATGTTGGTTATTTATTTATATTAATTTTCTGTAGATGAGATTTAGATTGTACCATATGACTTGTGACATATGTTTATACCACTTGTGGATTAATTTTCATATTACAGCGTACGTGTGGATTTGGTTTCCATATATTGGAGTTGCCATATCCATGCGGTTGGCATGCTTACGTGTCCTAGTCCTACGTATTTTGGGACTGGGGCGTGACATATTTTTGTGGTGGCCCATGCAGGTCAAGAGCATATTGTCTCGGTTACGTTACTGCGCCGAGCAAGCCTGCACCTAGGAATAGAGTATAGGATCTCATCCACAATTGACTATGATTTGTTTTCCTTCCAATCCATTCTATCTGAATAATTATATCATGCTTGATTCTTGTACTTCCCTAATAGTTCTTTGAGTATAGCCTTCTGCTCGAATATAGGAACCCCTGTTATTAGGATGATGATTATGGTAGCATACCTATTAAGAATACAACGAGAATATAGACACCCCACTAAGTTTAGAACAATTAAGTGAACCGTAGAATTCCTTATCTATAGATTGGTTTATCATTACCCCTTTATGTATTATGAAGACTTGAGAGTAGTATAGATGCTACTAGAGTTAGTTAGAAGTTTTACCATAATATTTGACCCTAGCATAGAGGATACCCTAATAAGTACCAAGACCCCTTTTTGTAGACATTAATAGGAGCTTCTACGGTATCCTTAAGGCAATACAATAGCAGTTAAATTGTTTTAAGTTGGGTAGTATACCTCACCACCTAGTATCACACAGTCCTCTTAACCCATTGGTGAAGTATAACCAAATGACACCGACTTTAGACTTGCATAAGAAGATAACATAAATTGTATGCTAGCAGTAGACAACAGTGTTAATTCAGACGGTAGAATTTAGAGGTTCATGCCCTATTTGGTCGACTAGCGACTTAGACAAGGAGGTTGTATGATAACTGTAGAGATTGTAGAGTCTTTTGTTATTGTTGCTTATATTGTTTTTGTTTTTGCAAACTTGAATTAATTTGTACCTTCTTTCATCATAATCCAGCGTATTTATGTTTGTTGTATTACCTTGATTTATGCTGCTATTATAGCCTAGTTTTTGTAAGCTTATTCTTTCATCGAGCTTGCTCATGGCATATGTATTATTGGGTGCACACAATGATACAATTGCCTAATCAGAATCGGTGTATTAAGGTCTAGCTAACCTTAGTGCGCTTGGTTCGCTCTTCGCATTACTACTTTACGTGGATTGAGATATATGGTAGTAGACAGATATACTTGTCCCTAGATATGTCTGACACATCGTATCGGTTACATAACTGTACTGATACGAGCATGTAAATAGAAAATTACCAAAAATAGGATTTTAATCCACAACTGTCCTGACAACTCTCTTTTCGATTCTTTAATCTCTTTGAACCTCGTACTTGTATTCTGTCACCTTCACCTTGAGTTCTTTATTATTTCTCTCCGTCTTCTCCTATTTCGGAAAGACGAAACCTCGTGCTGGTATAAGTTGACACTGATAGTACTAGCTATACCCCATAAGGCTAAACACATGACTTAGTGACTCTCTTTTATAATTGGTTAAGGGCATATCATAGGTGATATGTTTGGTGTTAAACCTTTGAGGATTAAAAAATCATGATTAAATAATTTGAGCAATAGTTTTTCTAGATGTATAGCCTTAGGTGGTAGATGGAAAATTTTAAGTTCGGTAGATTGCGAACCTCTCACCCAATTCTCATCTTTGTGCATTTTTTCAATTGTTGGACGCTTTCATGCAAAAGAGCATTTAGGTATCCACACCGTTGGTCATGACACATGAAGAAACCTATTTTTCGCTCATGTGGATTTTTCCTATGATTTTTCGGGATGTGCAACGTGCAACATCGCCCACCCCTTTAAACCTAGCCTTGCATTTTAAACAATGCAAATCTTATACCACCATTGCATTCTATCGTGGCTTAATTTTAATTTCGAGGACAAAAGTTTTACAAGTTGGGTAGAATGTAAAATTCCCTTCCTAGAAAATCGTATATAGCCTTTTATTTATTAATTATTAATTAAATTGTAGTAATTAGGTCTAAATAGGAGAAATAGATTTTTAAAAATTTTTATGTTAGGTGTTCGGGCACTTAGAGGACTTATGGGACCATCAGGAATTTTTCAGAATTTATTCCATGTAGGAGACCCCTTGAGCAGTTGCTAGCCTAACGATGTGCATTACCCTAATCTATAAATTTTCTTATGTGTGAATATATATATATATATATATATATATATATATATATATATATATATATATATATATATATATTTTTAAAAAGAAAGAAAAGAAAAGAAAAGAAAATAATAATAATATAATAATAATAACTACTATATTACCTACAGCAACTTAGCACATTTTGCTTACTCCCAGGCCATGCAGCAACTTAATTTAGCAACTGGCTTGCTCCCTAGGACCCGCCTCCCTTAGCATTTTGCTAAAACTCCCAAAGAACCCCGCCCATTTGCATTTAACCAAAACCGAGCACAGCGTCCTATCCGAATTCTCTCCCCCTTCTTTTCTCGGCCGAACCAAACTTAACCCTCTCTCCCTATTATAAATATATATATATATATATATATATATATATATATATATATATATATATATATATATATATATATATATATATTATTCTAAAACCCTAACCTAAAACTCCAAACCTCCTCTTCCCATCTAGAGCCGTCACCGCAGCCAGAGAAGCCCCGCCAAGCCATCCAACCATCCCGACGACGCCGACCTCACGCACTGCGGATTCCCACACGAAGCACCTTCGCTCCGGAGTGATTTTCTGTCGACTCGCTCAACCAAACGTTGTTCCGTCTTCACCGGTATGATCACCCCTTAACCCTCTTCCATATTTGTTTTATAGCCAACCTCGGAAAACGTGCACCCCTAGGTGAAAAACAGCGTCCAAGTCGGCACGAGCAGACAGAATTCTGGAATCGCAGAATTCCAGAATGACCACCCATATTGCCGAGTTCGTATCTCCCACCACAGAGATCCAAATTCGGTAATTCTTTTTGATACATGTAGAATACCTGACCTAGTTTATTTTATGTTAAATAACCCTATGCTATTAGTTGCTGTGGACATAATTATATTCGTCACAAAACTGCGCGCACCCACTTTTTCCAGTTTTCCAAAAGTTAGAAAACGGAGCGCGTCCCGCCAAACGGGACCGCCCCGCCGTGTGCCAAGTGTACCGAATGGTGCACACAGCATAAACGGACACGTGAAAATTTGTGGGGACTAATTCGGACGCGTGTACGCGCCAGAATCAGGCCGTATCCGCGGACACATCCCGTGTCGCAACTTTTGTTGAAGTCACGCGTATTTTGTGCACGCTGGTCAGACTGCGACGAAACTTGCGCCACTGGACTCGTGGTAACGCGCTGGTCCTGTGATCCAATTTTTACGCAATTCTGAGACGGTTGACCAGATCGCCAATTGGCGGGCCCCACAGTTGACTTTTTGGACAAAATTGTGTTCGGCTCATCGGAATCCACATTTGGACATACCGTTGGGTTCTTATTGACATTTAGATTTGTTTGACCTATAGTTTGTCCTATTTAGAGACTGTTACCCTTGGCACGCTTTTCGGTGCAAAGTGGGCCACATGTGGACCCCACTTTTACCCAAAATTACCGTTTTGCCCCTGTGTCCAAATTGGACGAAAGGGAAGTACTTTTTAGCTATTTTGCTCATTTTAGAAATGTTGGTGATATTTATTTCAGCATCCGGAGACATTTGTTCTATGGCCATAGCTTTTGATCCTGTGCGTTTGACTTCTGGACAGTACACCTTGCAGCCTTCTTACCAGGCAAGATACCTTGCCAAATTATTTACAGTACTTTGCATGCTATTTATATTTCTGTTTATTTATTTTATTTCTGTATAGTTCTTGCATGTGTAGTTTTCCTTTCAGTCATTACTATATATTAGATATGTTGACACACACTTGACACTTAGTATCATAGAGGACAATTATTAGGCGTATGGGCTTTTAACCACTCTGATAATACCGTAGTCATTAGCACGCACTATGGTGGGTCGTGTCCGATGGTCGCTACCCCCGAGGTATGTCGATTGATGGAGTCCGAGGGTCGCTACCCCCGAGATATGCCGGCTGATGATGTTCATGGACGAGCGTGAGGTTGTGAGGATTAGATCGAGTAGACTACCCTTGCCCATACGTCGAAAAGTTGTCCTCATTTGCATTCATATAGATTGTCTTGTACAGCGTACTTATTTATTTTCAAATTATATGCATGTTTACTGTATTCAAGTTGGCTCGTATTTTCTGTATCTTGTTACGTCCCTCTGAGGACCTGGTCCTCTGCCAGGTGTATCTATTCTTGAGTATTTGCAGGAGCACAGATCGGATGGCTATATATGTTTCGTAGATGTCCTCTCTTCGAGCCCGTGATTGCTAGATGGTGTTCTTATATGGTGTTGTTGTGTTGTACTTACTTTAATATTTGCTCTTACATTCGAGTTGGTAGTGGATTTGTTTCTATCCAACTATCATCTTTAGATACTTCTTATTGAGATCTAGTTATATAGATGTTGGTTGTTTATATATATTAATTTTCTGTGGATGAGATTTAGATTGTACCCTATGACTTGTGACATATGTTTATACCACTTGTGGATTGATTTTCATATTACAGCGTACGTGTGGATTTGGTTTCCATATATTGGAGTTGCCATATCCATGCGGCTGGCATGCTTACGTGTCCTAGTCCTACGTATTTTGGGACTGGGGCGTGACAGTGGTGGTCTGATATAAATAGAGTGAAGGAGAGGGGATTTTAGAATGGGAAATGAGGAGTTGGGGCAGTTTCGGAAGGAAAATCGGAGGGGGTTGGGGGGTTACTGTAGCGCGGGGGGGGGGGGGGGGGTCGGGGCTATATTGGTTTTCGGGTGTAGGTTTTTGTTTTCGGGTTTTGGATTTTGGTGCGGGTTGGTTTGCATTTCGTGTTTAAGGTTTGGTTTTGTTTTATAAATTCTTATATATTAACCATATATATATATATATATATATATATATATATATATATATATATATATATATATATATATATATATATATATAGCCATTATAAATAGGTTTGAACCCCAAATAATTTTTAATAATAGTTGTACATCCAAAAATAATTTTTCTGTAATTTTTGTTATTAATTAAATATACATAATTATCTGTCCATGAATATTATTCATTTCTAATTAGCTATAATTAATAAAAATTCTCCCTTAAATATATAATACCAAAAAGAAAATTTAAAATTTAAAAATTAGGGGATTTACAATAAATAACACTAGCATAAATAACTGAATAAGATAAGGGGTTTTACAATAAATAACACTAGCATAAATAACTAAATAAGATCAGGGGGTTTACAATAAATAACTCTAAGCATAAAATGTCGCGAAAGAACCAACCCATGAAGTGGACAGTTCAACGGAATAGAACAACTCCGAATAATGGAGCAACTTATGTGGATTGGAGCAGCTTCCGTAGAATGAAGTAGCTCCATATAACGGAGCAAATTTTAGAGAAATGGAGCAGCTTCTGCAGAATAGAGCATCTTTCATGGAATGAATCAGCCCCGTGGAACTGCAACCCTATGAAATCACAGTCCCTTAGAATCGTAGTCTCGTGGAACTTAGTCCCGTGAAACTTAACACAACGGATCCTAACCCCGCGTAATACCTACTCTGTAGAACGACATAGTCCCACAAAACCTAGCACCGTAAAGTACCTCCCTGCGGAATCTAGTTTGTACTGCAGAGCCAACCCCTCAAGTTGCCGCACAGTAGGATCCTTGCCAAGGGGTGTTGTTCATAAACAAAAATATGATTTTTCCATAAGCAAAAATATGCAGGAATATTGTTGGATTGTATCTCATTTCCGGTTGAGCGCTCAAAGGAGGGTGATAATAGAGTTGGTAATTTAGTCCCACATCGGATAGGAGGTGAGCTCATGAGGTGTAGATAATTGAGATTGATTCAGGCCTTACATAAAAATTCTATTTTAAGGCATATGGGCCCAGTCCAATATCAAACATCATGGGCCAACTCCGGTTCAGACACACCATGTTCCCAACTAGTGGTATCAGAGCCCATGGTTATGGGACTAGTTTGAGCAGCTCTAATTGGTTCGAGACAGATGGTACTGAACGTTCATGTATTATACGGGCTCCTCAAGGTGGAGTAGGAGCATCAACTACACGAATTGACCTTAAAGGTGGATTTAATGAGTCCAAGGTAGAGCAAGACGTTGTGGTTGGCACACAATGGTGGTGTGGATGAACGTGTCAGGTTTGGTTTTGTGGTCGAACGGATCGAGATGACAATATGTTGGATCTCCTGGGTGCTCGGTTAGTGGGAACGAACAAATGTAGCCTGAGTGTGCTAAGTTTATTCGGTTAGCGGGAATGAGTTAAGGTAGCCGGGGTGTGCTAAGGTTGTTCGGCTAGCTATACGAGCTAAGATGGAGATTGTTGGATTGTATCTCGTTTCCGGTTGAGCGCTCAAAGGAGGGTGACATTGAAGTTGTTAACTTAGTCCCACATCGGATAGGAGGTGGGATCATGAGGTATAGATAATTGGGATTGGTTCAAGCCTTACATGAAAATTCTCTTTTACGGCATATGAGTCCAGTCCAATATCGCAACTCATGGGCAAACTCTGGTTTGGACACACCGCGTTTCCAACAAATATGACGTTCATCTTGAAGCTACAGTTCAGAATCTGAAGTTCATAAGAACATGAAGTTTGTAATATTGAAAACTAAATATATCCATTCACCATTATTTGTGAGCCATAAGTTCCACATAAAATTGTTCATTTCAGAATCCGAAGTTCTAATATCTTGTTTTTCTTGATGAAAAGGACATATATTGGAGACTAAAAGTTTCCCTAACCATGGTAACTATATGGTCACAATTATTGATCTCCTATCACTGTTTTTTCCTAAAATAACTGGTAAACTTTTATTATAAAATCAAATGGTCAGACAATCAGAAAGTTCATTGCAATAATATCACTTTCATATATAGTATAACACTGTCAAGTAACATTTCAGTTTCAGAACTTTGGATATACAAAATTCACCAGAAGATCCTTTAAAACACAGATATCTAGTGATTGGGGAAAAAATGTACAGAGTTCGGTGAGATTTCTACAGGCTGAGTATGTTGAGAAGAGAGACTCTGTTTTGGAGTAGCCGTCTAAACAAACACTCTAATCCAGCCTCAACATCTTTAATGCAAATATTGTGTGCACCAACACTTGGACTCTTTAGCTCCCCATCACTAGCAAATTTTCTCAAGTTCATCGATTTGGAAACAAAGGACCACCTGCTTGCCTTTGCTTTTTGCCCCGACATGGACAGAGATGATAAGAAAGAACTGAGGAGAGAGATGGTGAGATCTCTGGCTTCTGTCAGCACTCTAGCAACCACAGATTGATCACAAGTCTTACCAATTGATCCGCATGTACACTCCACTCGTTTCAGTTGATTTTGAAATTTCTTGATTCTATTTCTTGTCTCCTTTCTAGAGCATACTTGAGCATGGAGTAATTCTTCAGGAACCGATTCTCCTCTTCTACGCAGAACAGATTGTAGCTCTTGAACATGCTCTTCAACTGTGACCAGGATATCCTTGATGGCAGCACAAAGGTCCAGCAATATGACTGATACCTCAAGATCCTTTACCAGCCATTTCTTCTCGCTAGATTGAGAGAAGGCTTGTAGTATGGTTGGTAGGTTTAGGAGTTCCTCAATGGAACCGTACACATCTCCAAGAATATTTAAGTCATCGCAAACCTTAATCTTGTTAAGCTCATCTTCGATCTTGAAAATGAGGGGATGCGATCTAGATGGCATGCTAGTGGACCGTATATGGAAGTTTTCGCTCGTTGCCATAGCTGAATTAGCTTCAATTCTTTCTTTAATTACTGGTAGATGGACCTTCGTTTGAGGGAAAAGTTAAGGCCTAGAGATAGATGGAAAGAAAAAGTTTGGCTTGATTGGTTCAATGGCTTCCACTACATTTATAGATAGATGAGGCGTCTAGAATCTTGGCCACCGAAGCACTCGTGTGACCTGAGTAGAACTTTAGACAGACAGAGTGGAAATCACATCTATGTACGTTTCTCTATTATTATTAACTATTCCTGCCAGTTGGTGGGCTTAGCCCTTGAAGCAAGCAGGTGAACCACATGGATTTCTCAACCAATGCCTGAGAGAGAATCATATAATGTAGATCCAAGTGAAGCTTTAATGACTCTTCTGAAAATGATAAATTTTATTATTCTTTCCCAAGAGTATAGCTAGGTTTGGAGACAGGAAAATCCTCAACCATGCCATCTCATTCATCGAAGCACCATTAATTAAATGTTGCACGAGCATCATATACCAGCTCTTCTCTCCTTCAGATCTCACCAGCAATACAATGCAAAAGTAGTTTATGCCCCCTTGTCTCCCCAGCACACAATCAGGACACCACACTATGGATCTAAACCTTACCATGTTGACGTACAATGCATTCCATAAATATTAGATTGTTGAAGTGAAGTAATATCAAGATGATCGGAATTACCAAACAAGAACAATTTTCTAATAGTAAACTGTCCAGGAACAAGATGCCCTGCAAACATCCAACAACAACAACCCAAATTATTAAATTTTAACTATATATTTTCATCAATTAATATATAACACTCGTTTACACATCACCTCATTATTGATGGTTAGGATAATTTCTTCTGAGGCAGCATCTATTTGGATAGATATTTACTTTGTTTAAGTACTTGAGATAAATTATTCTGCGAAAAAAGAGAGGATAGAGATGCTAACATATTGGGATATAGATGATAAGGGTAAAAGTACAATACGGAAATCATAGAACGTTTATCATATAGTTCTAATGATGAAATTCATAAAGTAATATACAGATAAGTATTGTAGGCAAACAAACATTGGGCATATTAGACATAGTTGGTGTGACAATGAAAAAATTAAATCCTTATGAAGTTTTTAAAATTGCTTTATAAATTTTATTTTAAAAATAATTTTCTACAAAAATTTTACAAAATTTTTTCTTAGAAATATTTTTCAGATGAAAGTAACCAAATGCAAGTCAGAATTTATACTCTTATAAAACAATTTTATAATATCTTCTTTAAAAATAGTTTTCATAAAAAAAATTTAGAAAACCAATCCAACCGAACCCTTAACCATTCTTGCTTCTTTCTTTGTCAAAACCTTTCGTTTGAGTGAAAAAAATAAACAAAAAATTGCGTATAGAGCATAGAAAGTTTGTAAAATTGCGTCCAGAGCATAGAACTTTCACAAATTGTGAGGAGACTCAGGAGAGCATATAAACACCATTTTTAAGGATATTTTTTAGCATAGGTCCAAAAATGTCCTTATAAATGGCTTTTTTTGAGCAAATTGGCTATTATTAAATACTCTACCAAATTGAAATAACGATTAGCATATAAAAAATCATCTTTTTAATTCATAAATCCATCATCTAATGAGACGAAAAGTAATTAATTAGCAAAATTTGCGCAAAAACATCATTTTAAGGATAATTTTTTGATCTATACTCAAAAATGTCCTTAAAATGGGCGTTTCTATGCTCTACTCGCAATTTCTAAAACTTCTATTCTTTGGACGTAATTTTATAAACTTCTTATGCTCTATACACAATTTTCTAAAAAATAAAGGTAAGAGATAGATGAAAAGAATACTTTGGCTAATTAATTCATTTAGTTCCTCGAACGGTTGCTGGGACACCAAGACCGGGTCGACCTATGGAATAAGAAAAATAAGTGCTGAGTGTCACGTCCCGATTCCCGCAAGGGGCCGATCTTCCTCGCATGACACCTTGCGGAACCGATCATCCTTGTATGGACGTGATGTCGTGCAAGTCTAAGTTGCGCTTGCACAAGGCCAAAGCTTTCAATAAGGGCAAGTAAACTATTCAAGACGGAAGCAGTGGCACAATATTGCAGAAGAGTAAAGAACACAATGACATACGGAAATAAGTTATTTATTGATATTCAAGATGTGTTATAAGCGGCGTTTTGCCGAGATTATAATTCACTCAAGCTCTCTTTCTCTCGATTACAATGACATCGTTCCATACGTTACATCCCTTTATACAAAAGTAGCTCAAAACATCTCGATGCATCTCAAGGCATCGACTCCAGATTTTTGGGTCCCGAGGATGAGACTCGATCGGCTATCACTTCAACGGATGATCAAGTACCTGCAAACAAACAAACTGGTACGATGCTGGCATGCTAAGTCCAAAGTGCGCCAACAAAAAGCTACTTTGCGCCCTTGAGCACGAGTCAAATTCTGAGTCCGAGTCTGAGTCTCTAAGCCCTTGCGGGGCTTAGCTCCTAAGAAAAACTTCCCAAAGGTGGTGACAAAACAAAGATTTTCTTAAATGGAGTTCACACTTAAACCCTCTAGGAAAAGTCAACCCACATGGGCCTCCACCCCATGAGCATATACCAATACAATCTTAGCTATATATTGAGAAATACACATTGGTGGTTTTCCAATGTGGGACTAAAACTCCCAAAGCCAAGTGGAAAATACCAACAATATACACGGATCCACTAAGCTGGTTAGCTACCTTATCCAGGACGAAGACTAGAATTGTGAAGAAGTAGTATGAGAGAATAATCTAGGTGTTTAATTCATCATGATATATATATATATATATATATATATATATATATATATATATATATATATCAACTTGGGCCAAAGCCACATGGACCAATCACCATATATACAATTAAATCCCAATACCCCCTTAAGTTGGAGCATGTAAGTCACAAATGTCCAGCTTGTGCAAAAGAAACTCAAATTGTTATTTGTCCAAAGCTTTGATGATAACATCCGCCAATTTTTCATCTGTCGGTACATGTGCAGGCGAACAACTCCATCAAGAATATCATCCCTCAAAAAGTGACAATCCAGCTTAATATGTTTTGTGCTCTCATGGAAAACTGGATTATGCGCAAGATGTAAAGCATATTGGCTATCAGAAAATAAATTCGTAGCACACGAATGTTGCACCCCCAAACTGTCAAGCAACCCTTTGAGCCACTTAAGCTCACACGTGACCGCCGCCATCGTACATTATTCTGCTTCGGCCGAACAGCGGAATACCGTCACCTGTTTCTTTGTCTTCCAAGAGATAGGCGAATCACCAAGAGAAACCAACCAGACAAAGAGCATCTCGTGATGGGACAACTCACCCAATCGAAATCACACCACCCCCGGAGCAGTAAATCACAGTCAGAGCCAAGGAGAATGCCTTAACCATGACTACCCTTTATATATCTAACAACCCTCAAAGCCACATCCCAATGATCAAGCAGGGGCTCATACATAAACTACAACAAGATATGAACAATGTAAGACAAATCTGACCAAGTAAACGAATGATAGATCAGCCGCCCCACGAGATGTCTAAAACGTAAAGCATGTGCCACATTCAAAATATGTCTATATTATCGTTCGACCCTCCCATTCTGCTGAGGTGTACCCACACAAGATATTTGAAATAAAATACCATTCTGTGCAAAGTAGTCACGCAGGCAATTAAACTCAGTACCATTATCACTTCGCATAATTCAAACTTTGAAATTAAATTGTCGCTCAATCATAGAAAAAAATGACGAGAACATCTTGTATACTTCAGTCTTATCAATCAACAAAAAATATCCAAACAACACGAGAAAAATCATCAACAATCATCCAATTATATCGAGCTCCATACGAAGAAGGCATAGGATACGGCCCCCAAAGATCATAATGTATCAAATCAAAAAATTATAACAGCCCGAGAGTCATTGACATAAAAAATACCTCGAGTTTGCTTTGCCTGATGGCAAACTTCACATGCCTTATTCACTGAACTACTAGAGCTATTAACAACAGGAAGAGACTTTACTACTTTATCAGAAGGATGCCAAATTCGCTGATGACAAATGTCCAGAGAAGTCATCACAGTCACTGCCAATGACTGAGTCTTCGGTACAATACAAAAGTAGTAGAGTCCGTCCCGCCGTTCACCGACGCCAATCATGGTCCTCAAACTGGGGTCCTGTATCACGCACAATTTTTAGTAAATTATACAACACAATTTGTATCATCAATAAGATGGGCCACATAATTAAATTATAATATAATTGAGGTATGAATAGAACATTCATGAGAACAATACCAGGTGCAAGAGCAACACGTCCGCAACACGAGGCAACCGCAGTCCGTCACTCCGGGAGCCCAACCAGACATTCCTTCATTTTTGTCAGCCCCAACAATAAATCTAAATTTCCAGTAACATGATTTGAAGCGCCTGTATCAATAATCCAAGGTACAATAGACTTACCCACCATACAGTTCTCTAGAGATTTGACCGAAGAGTTTCCATGCAGAGAAATAAGTTGTTGCCATTAGTCCAGAGTTATTCTCGAAACACCGCCTGCACTATCACCTTTCATATGTGTCTGTGCCGCAGCCGTCGTGCCATGTCCTTCCACTACTGTACGCACCTCCGTACCCCGTCCACGTCCACCACCAGCTGCGTATCTGCCACTACGTCCACGGCCAGTCCCTCGTCCGCCGCGCCTATCCTCCCACCAATCTGGAAAGCCATATTTCTGGAAGCAAGTGGCTTCTTCATGTCCGTTGCGTTTGTAAAAATTATAAAGCAACTCTGATTTATCCCAAGCGTCCAAGCGATATGGCCCACGATTAACAAAAGTAGTTTTACCGTAAGCGCTAACATCATCCCGTTCAGAGGAGACTTGTGTGAACGTGCACAATCGTTCCTCCTGTAGCATGGATTGATAAGCATGCGCCAAAGTAGGGAACATATCTTATGCCAATAAAGTCAAGCGAACGTACCCATAGAGATCCTGATTGATCCCATAAAGAAACTGATATAAGCGCTTCTCATCAAACCGTTTCTGCATCTTCTTTGGGATATCACACGTACATTTGTCGCAACTGCACGCCGGAATAGGTTCATAAGTCCCCAACACATCCCAAAGAGTCTGCAATTGGCCGAAGTAGTCAACCACGGACATGAATTTCGTTTGGCGATACTATGCCAACGAATGTTTAATCTTTTGAATTCTAGCGTCATTCCCTACGCTAAATCGGTCTTTGAGCGAATCCCACAACAGTTTTGCCTCCTCAAAGTAGGGTATCGTCTTCTTCACCGAAGCGTCAATAGTATGCAAGATCCATTGCATAAGCATCAATTGGATACAGTACTAATCCTCCAATTTGTTATTCTCCATAGGTTAATCGATAGATCCGTCAATAAACCCAAATTTCTGTCGAGCCCGTATTGAAAGCCGAATAGATCTCGACCATTCCTCATAATTTTCTCCACGAAATATTACTTTCGTAATTGTATTACATGGATTGTCATTAGAACCAAGGTAATATTGGGAGGTGGGATTGATCCTTGTTGTCGCCGCCACCGACGTAGAAAACTCGTCGTCGTCGTCGCCGCTCTTCATACTGCCGATCGAAGGGAGACTCGCCACCGCCGCCGTGGAAAAAAAATTGTCGTCGTTGCCGCTGCTATGGAAAAAGAAATTGTGCCCTAGCCGTCATGCTTTGATACCATGTGAAGAAGTAGTAGAAGAGAATAATCTAGGTGTTTCATTCATCATGATATTTCATATATATACATTCACATATCAACTTAGGCCTAAGCCACATGGGCCAATCACCATATATACAATTCAATTCCAATAGAAATTTTCACGGTCGACTGGCAAATGTGGTTTATGCGGAGGAGATTAGAGCGGTTGACATTGCTAGGTTGGGCAAGGAGGATTATTTGGTTTGGGAGGGCACGAAAAAAGGCACATTTTGCTTCCGGATGACCCTTAATCAAATCAGACCTAGATCTGACGAGGTGGACTGGGCGTAAGTGGTGTGGACTAAAGGAGTGACGGTCAAGATTCTCTTATGTCTTTATAAAATGATTTGCAACCTCCTGCTTACCAGGGATCGCCTGAGTAGATTTGGGATGGAATGCATGAATAAAAAGTGTTGCCTATGTGACCTTATTGATGAGTCCAAAGATCTCTTCTCCTAGTGCGACTACGTTTGAGAGATCTGGAGCCATCACCGCATCAAATTTGGGCTGCCGAACATGCACATAAGGGATCTTGAGTTGGTTCTTAATGAAGTCAAAGCTCAGAAAGGTAAAGGGGTAGGATCGTATAGACGAATAAGCCTAAGTTTCAGGACCATGGTTTGGCACGTTTGGAGGGAATGAAATAGACGTATCTTTGAAGGCCTTGCCACTAGTAGCTATGTTGTACAAAGAAATATACAAACTGACATAGACATCCTTGATCCCAGATGATTTTTTGTATGCTCTAGGTGGGATTATAGTTTTGTAAATTCTGGTTCTATCAATATTATTTACCTTCTTCGAAATATATATATATATATATATATATATATATATATATATATATATATATATATATATTTCTTAAATAAAAACTTTGTATCGATACAAGCAAAATCTGAACCATTGATTATTGATCCAATGGTTCAGATTAGAAGGACTTTTTTGTACTTTCACTATTTTACAATGCAATTGTATAGGATGTATCGATACAATGCTTCTATTGTAGAAGGACCTATATATATATATATATATATATATATATATATATATATATATATAGAGAGAGAGAGAGAGAGAGAGAGAGAGAGAGAGAGAGAGAGAGACTTAGAAGACTGATAAATAATAAATAATTATAATTCAAGATTTGACATCTTTTAACATTTTACTACTACATAAAGATTTTATTTTTTCATTGTCACACCAACTGTCTAATATGCCCAATGTTTGTTTGCCTACAATACTTATTGTATATCACTTATGAATTTCATCATTAGAACTATATGATAAATGAGTTATACATTTATGGAATACAATTGTATGATTTCCGTATGGTACTTTTACTTTTATCATCTAGATCCCAATAAGATAAAGGTACTTCAACAAAGTTAGCTGCCTCAGAAGAAATTTTCCAAACCATCTGTGATGAGGTGATGTGTAAACGAGTGTTATAAATCAATTGTTGAAAATAGTTAAAATTTTGTAATATGGGTTGTTGTTGTTGGATGTTTGCTGGGCATCTTGTTCCTGGATAGTTTACTATTTATTTTTGTAACAGTTAAAACTGTTACAAGATCCACTATCAAAGGATAGTCAGTAATATATATGTATTGCTATAAAAGAAAGGCTAGGCTTGTGTAAGAGGTTCATCTTGTTTACATCTTTTGTGAATTTCCTGTGTCATTGTAGCTTTATGGTAAGTTGTAATCCCAACATTGTTATTGAAAGAAAATTGTTCTTGTTTGGTAGTTCATCTCATATTGTCGACAAAGAATTCAGAGTTTTGGTTCTGATACCATGTAGAATTGAATAATAGATGATTTATTATTCAAGATGGGATATATATATATATATAGGAGGAGGCTAGTCTCCTCCTTATTTCCTATCCAATATGGAATTTAATAAGTCCTCATAACTTAACACATATTAATGGAATGCATCATCAACGTGGTAAGGTTTCGCTCCTTAGAGTGGTGTCCTGATTGTGTGCTTGGGAGACGAGGGGGCATGCTGGTGTCCTCTGAAGGAGAGGAGCTGGTATAAAATGCTCGTGCAACATAATTGATGGTGCATCGATGAATGAGATGGCATGGTTAGGAACCTAATATTGTCTACGGAGAGAAATAAAATTGTGTTAGAGGATTTTCCTGTCTCCCAACCTATATGGTTCTCTCGCAGACATTGGTTGAGAAATCCATGTGGTTCACCTGCTTGGGTTCAAAGGACTAAGGCCACCAACTGGCAGGAATCGTTAATAGAGAAACGTAGATATATGTGATTTCCACTCTGTCTGTCTAAAGTTTTACACAATCCTCGAATAAACTAAAACCATATACTCACATCACACGAGTGCTTCGGTGGCCAAGATTCTAGACGCCTCATCTATCTATAAATGTAGTAGAAGCCATTGAACCAATCAAGCCAAACTTTTTATTTCCATCTATCTCTAGACCTTAACTTTTCCCTCAAACGAAGATCTATATCTACCAGTAAAGGAGGAAGAAGCTAATTCTGCTATGGCAAGGAGCGAAAACTTCCATGTACGGTCCACTAGCATGCCATCCAGACCGCATCCCCTCATTTTCAAGATCAAAGATCAGCTTAACAAGATTAAGGTTTGCGATGACTTCAAAATTCTTGGAGATGTGTACGGTTCCATTGAGGATCTCCTCAACCTACCAACCATACTACAAGCCTTCTCTCAATCCAGCGAGAAGAAATGGCTGGTAAAGGATCTCGAGGTATCAGTCATATTGCTGGACCTATGTGCTGCCATCAAGGATATCTTGGTCACAGTTGAAGAGCAGGTTCAAGAACTACAGTCTGCTCTCCGTAGAAGAGGAGACTTGGCTCCTGAAAAATTACTCCGTGCTCAAGTATGCTCTAAAAAGGAGACGAGAAATAAAATCAAGAAATGTCAAAATCAACTGGAACGATTGGAGCATACATGCGGATCAATTGGTAAGACTTGTGATCAATCTGTGGTTGCTAGGGTGCTGACAGAAGCTAGAGATCTCACCATCTCTCTCCTCGGTTCTTTCTTATCATCTTTGTCCATGTCGGGGCAAAAAGCGAAGGCGGGCAGGTGGCCCTTTTTTTCCAAATCCAAGAACTTGAGAAAATTAGCTAGTGATGGGGAGGTAAAGAGTTCAAGTGTTGGGGCATACAACATTTGCACTAAAGATGTTGAGGCTGGATTGGAGTGTTTGTTTAGACGGCTACTCCAAAACAGAGTATCTCTTCTCAACATACTCAGCCTGTAGAAATCTCACCAACTTTTGTACAACTTTGCCCCAATCACTAGATATCCGTGTTTTAAAGGATCTTTTGGTGAATTTTGTAAAGTCAAACTTCTGCAACTGAAATGTTACTTGATAGGGTGTTACTATATATGAAATATGATATTATTGCAATGAACTTTCTGATTGTCTGACCTTTTGATTTGAAAAGGAAGGTTTACCAGTTATATTAGAAACAACAATGATAGGACATCAATAATTGTGACCATATAGTTTCCATGGTTAGGGAAACTTTTTGTCCCCAATATATTTGTCCTTTTCATCAAGAAAAACAAGATATTAGAACTAAATTATGTGGAAGTTATGGCTCTCAACTTATAATGGTGCTCTCAACATACAATGGTGAATGTATATATTTAGTTTTCAATATTACAAACGTCATGTTCTTATGAACTTTAGGTTCATTTATGAACTGCGGGTTCAAGATGAACGTCATGTCCAATATGCATGCATTTAATAATAAAAAACTTGTATATTTTAGCTTATAGAAAAAACATATATTTTTATTATGAATTGTAGGTTAGGAGGCAGCACCGCTTGCCAAGGGTCTCACTTTGCGGTCAGCGGGCGGGGATGGACTTTACGGTACTTGGTTTTGCTGGGTTGTGTCGTTCTGCAGAGTTGTCATTCTGCAGGGCTTGGGTCTGCTGTGTTAAGTTTCGGTGGACTAAGTTCCATATGGCAACGATTCTAAGAGGCCACGATTTCATGGGGTTGCAGTTCTGCGGGACTGCTTCATTCCATTAAAGCTTCTCTATTCTGTGGAAGCTGCTCCATTTCTGTGTAAGTTGCTCCATTATGCATAGTTGCTTTATTCTACGGAAGATGTTCCATTCCACATAAGTAGCTCATAATTCAGAGCTGTTCTATTCCATTAACTGCCTACTTCATGAGGTTGTCTATTCTGCGTCATTTTATAGTGTTCCACCTCATTTTCTTCCAGCAAACTTGGGTTGTTTTCTTCTGGCAAACTTCTAAGATTTTCCCTAATACTTTCTTTTGGAAAAATTTTAAGATTTGCCCCGACGCTTTCTTTCAAAAAAATTCTTAGCCTTCCACAATGTTTGCTTTTGAAAAACCATGGATGTTATATTTTAAGTGGATCAATCTTTGCTGAATAGTAAATCTTTTGGATGTTTGTGGGACTTGTATTAGGGAAAGGCGAGATTGATATTCGTTGGTTGGATCATGACCCGGTTGGAACTAACTTTAACTTTGGATGGATTCTGCAGAATTTGAAGCAAGACTAAAATTGGACAATGTTAACAAAGATTTTGATTATATTAAAAAGAGTACAATTAATGTTTACATAGTAAGTGAATAAGAATTGGTTAAGTTGCTTTCTAGGATTGAGGAGTTATTGGGAGATGGAACATTGATTGAATCAATAGTAATTTTTGAGAAGTGAGATTTTACTACAACTGAGTATTGATGTACAATTGTGATTGGGACTGATGCAGTCAAGTTTAAAATTTTGGTAGATAATTGAATTTGATCTATTGAGAATGATTTTGAATTTTTATGGTACAATGCTTGAGATTTGAATGGAGATATCGGTTGATTTTGGCATCAAGTGTATTAATATTAGTTCGATAAGTCTAGATAGTATAATAAGTTTCTTGAAATGCTTGTAAGAATTTGAGATGGATTGATATTGATAGATATTTGCAATATGGAATGTCCCATAAAAATTGGATCTAGTTGGTTTTGGACTAGAGGTTTCTTTTGATTCATGATATATAGAGCATTTATGGTGCTTGGGTAGGTTTGCTTTAGTCTGCATTGGTTCCTTGGTGCTTGTGTTTACAACTTAGCTTTGCTAGTAATATCAGGCCTAGGATTTCTAGAAGTATGGTTTTATAAGAGGCACGATATTGATGGAGAAAGAGAATATTGATGAAGCTTAAATGGTTGGATCGAACTTAGTGGTATAAGTTGTTCATTGTATTTGGCTAAGGCGTTAGTGAGCTTGTATTATCGAGAAAGAATAAAAAGTTGTGCTGGAGTGACCTTTAAAGTTATGTTAGAGTTATTCAAAGTTGAACAAGAAGGAAGAGGCTTCGGGGAGTTCATATGTTCGAATATTTTGGTGTGACTATAGTTTGTAAGAGTATGCATAGCCATAAGAGGAGAGAGTTATTGCAGGTGTATTGATTATGTGCTGAAGGATTGCTCTAGTATGGATCTAGATTTGAGTGCTTTGGTGGTCATTTAGTCGAGGAACTGATATGAAAGTTTGAATCAGGATTGGGTAAGGAGTTTTATTTATTTACTAGTTGAAGCAAAGGTAAGTCGTGTATTATGTGATGTTCCGCTTCGTGCGGTACATTAGGCTGGTTTGTTGGCTCGAAGGGCCTAATTGTACTTGGATTCATGTGAATGAATCATTCAAAGATCTATGTGATCGGTGTGTAGCCAATATTAAAAGGGGATGAATAGATGAAGACTAAGATTACCAATAAAATAATGCAATAGACAAAAACCAATAAAAACTCAACAATCAAAAATAAGATAGAGAATTTAAAGTTCAAGAACACAAACATAGCGATGTATCCTGGTATCCTTTATGGAAGACAGTCCAGTAAGGGAGACTCTTGTCAGGCTTTAATCTACTATTTATAAATAGAAATTACACCACGAGCTTTAACCAGAAAGGCTCACCTACTTCTTATAACCATGAGTTTCGATTCGAAGAGCTCACCGACTGCAAACAACAAAATGAACAATAACTAAGAAATATAAACTTTACATCTCAAAGACTACTAATCGATCCATACTTGACACTAGAAGGCTAGGGAGTTGATCTCGACGATGAAAAAGTTTATAAGCTCAGTTAATAACAGATTACCAAGTGAAAGAGTTGGTAAATCAAATGAAAACCGAACAACTATTTATAGAATTTTTGAAACTCTGTTGACCGAATTTGGTCAGAATTCGGTCTAACGCTCAAAAATATATTTGTTATTGAATGTTGAGGCAGTTCCTTAAATTCTGGTGAGACAGGACCAAATTCAGTATGAGTTCGGATAGAGACCAATTTTGGTCCGAATTATGTCTTTTTGGCACAAAATGTTTCTGGCTTATATGAACCCAATTTGGTCCAAATTCCTGAAAATCCAGTCAGAACCTTTATGGAAAATTCAAATCGAATTCGTTCTAAGTTTGGTTTACTTAGGTCTTATGGGTTTTATGGTTTAGCTTCCTAGTGGCGGTTATTTACTTAATTCACTACAAGAAAATGCATATTCGGCGACATAATCAATATGTAGCAAAAAGTTAGATTTATGTCGCCAAAGCGTTTCTGTGATATATCTGGCTATGTCGCACACATGTCGCCGTAGCCTTGTCTGAAAATTTCTTTGGCGACATAAAATAACACATGACGCGGAATATAAGCACTTTTGGTGACATATCATATTTTTGATTTAAAATAACTTTTGGCAGCATATGTCTTGTGTGTTGCAGAAAGATGATACTTTGGCAACATAACACATGTCGCCAAAATTCTAGTTCTTTATTTTTTTTTTATAAAAATACTTCCTGCTACACAATTTGATGTCGCGAAAGTTAATCTAGCCAAATATAAATACACTTACTGCTGCACAATTTGATGTCACGAAAACTAATTTATATTTTTTATATTATTTTTTTGTATATATTTTCTAACATAAATGTAAAAAAAATCTTATTTTGAAAATGACATATAAACATTGAAATTTATATTCAAAGAATTTGAGAACAAAGAGCAACAAGTTACAGTTAACACAACATAATATCCAATAAAATATCTTCAAATATCTCATCATAAAATAATCAAATAATGTATTATTTTAACAACTTCAAGTAGTCCATTCAAAAAGATACATATTGTATTCCATAAACGTACTGTATTCTAGCTAGACAACTATAGTGTAAACTAAAACACATGAATCGAATGTCATTCCAAAAAAAATTAGCCAACAATAGATCTCATGATATGAATGTCTTCCCCCAAAATTGGCTTGTTGTCTATGTGATCCTGTAAACAAAAATTAAAAAAAAATTGTAAGTAAAACAAAATATATACTAAAAGAATGACAGGTTTAAGGGACATATGCAAAAAAATCTACACACACACACACACACACACACACACACACATATATATATATATATATATATATATATATATACACGCTGCAGGTTTAAGGGACTTACATGCAAAAAAAATCTAAAAAAAAAATTATATATATAATAAAACAATAATATTAGATTTATAGAAACCTAATAGATATCATATCCTAATATGTCAAGATGTATACTACTACAAGATGTTTGGTCTATCGTGAAGATATCAGAAGAAACACTCACCTAGTATACCCAAAAAAAGTTATTGCTTTTATTCAAAAGAAGTCACTGCCTAGTATCCCTCAGGTGAATCCTCCACACATTGATCCGACGAAAGTAACCCACAAGAATACATCCCCTTTGTGGACATTGTTGCTACAAATGACTTTGACCTGCAAGAATGATTCCATGGCAAACAAGAACGTGCTACTATATTTTTCTGATCGTTTCGACAACATGAAACCAAAACAAAGAGTGAACAAATAACCAATACCAAAATGTGCTATTATGTTTTGTTCAAATCGTAGATACACCAAAATTAAGAAATGATGAAGCAAAACAATAATTGAACAAATGACATGAGAGAAAGAGACACCCTAACCAACTTGGGGGGTAACTAGCACAACAGTAACATTACAAGAATAAAACTTAACCTACAAGAAAAGTTAACATTATAGCAGCGACTAGATATGACAATGATCCAAGTATATAATGCTAAAAGATCATATTGTTATAGCTGCTTAGTAATAGCAAGAGGCTATTACATCCAGACTTTTTAATAATCTGTAAATTTTCTGAAAATGAGAAGTCGCCTACGGTGACAGATAACTATAACGTTTTTAAATTAGCGAAACAATTCACTTATATATATATCCATCGCTATTTTGTAGCGGGATAGACTCGACTAGCACCTTTGAAGATATTATCAAAAGTAGAAACAGCTAGACTATAAACAAATAAATAAATTATAACCATCTTTTGTAGTTTTAGAACATATTGCTGATATGTTTACAATGATCAAGTACCAACTGAAACAGAAGTTTTATTGACGATGATCTACATAAACGATTCAGTATAACACCTCCGAAAATTACTGGAAAGATTATCAAGTACAACAAAATGCTAAGAGAAAATAAGGGAAGGGCAAACTCATAAATTGTCGAATGGAGGGACAAGAGCCGCAGCTAATGATAATATGGGAAAAGCCTTATTTGTTCAACTTGCTTCCAGAGGTGCTACAATGTTGGCCCTCAAACCAAATAAATTATAGATGAAGGAATCACATTGTTCTGTTAGCCTACCTAATTATAGTTAGTTATCATAGATTGATTGTGAATATCTCTTAGCATAATTATTGTTAGTAAAGTTTAACCAACCTTTTGTATGTATATCTCTGTTGTTAATATGAAAAGGACGGGTTTTAAATCTCCTTTATGGTATCAGAGCTTCTCGACTCCTAGCCTTCTCAAACGCTTCCGCCATCCTCTTCTCATTCTTCTGCTCATTCCTTTCATGGCGTCTCCAACAACTAATTCTGCTGCCATGATGGAATCTACCAACAACAAATTTTACCCAGCACTTGCCGTCTCCAACATCAAGAACTCTATCCTAATTCGTCTTGAATCAGAGAAAGGACACTACGTCTCTTGGGCTGAATTATTCTAAATTCATTGTCGTGCCTATAACATCTACGAGCACATCATCCCGTCACAACCATTATCGGAAAAAGAAAAAGATCCTGCCTTTGATAAGGATCTCTGGACCCGTCTCGATGCCATCGTCCTAACTTGGATGTACGGCACGATCTCCTCGGAATTACTCATCACCATCTTGAAGCCTAATTCTACCGCCAAGGCACAGTGGGATCGACTTGCGAGCATTTTTTTGGATAAAAAACACGTGCGTGCATCGACTCTCGAAACCAGGTTTGCCAACACCTTTCTTGATGATATTCCCGACGTCTCCTCTTACTGTCAGGAACTCAAAGACTTATCGGATCAACTTACAAACGTTGATGCTCCGGTTGACAACCATCGGTTAGTTCTTCGCCTTATCAATAGATTAAATGAGAATTATGACACAGTAGCTTCTACTATTTCTCAAATGGATCCACTGTCAAAATTTTACGCCGCTCGGTCTCGTTTGCTCTTGGAAGGGACGCGCAAATTCCGCCAGGCGAAGGTTACCGCCCTTGTACCATCACAGCAGGATCTTTTCGCAAAGCCCTCCAATGACGCAGCCCTCCCTCCAACCTCCGGGCCCAGAACGAACTCAAACCGACATCAACAAAACAAAGGTTCGGCCAACTCCTCAACCCGAAATCAGACCTCATATCGTGGTAAAGGGAAAGGTCGAGGTCGTGGAGGATCGAATCATAATGGAGGATCGACTAACGGGGGCGGGTCGCGCAACCATCCGCTACCTCCTTTTTGGCCGCCAAATCAGTATCAATGCCAGTAGTACTACCCACCTTGGGCTGCCCCGTGGAATCAGACTTGGACTCCACCTCCATCGTGTCCTTATCCCACTAGCGGGTGGTCACGCCCTCCACAACCATCCAGGCAGTCCGAAATCTTGGGCCATCGTCCACCACAGGCTCATACCACACAGTTTCAACCAACGGATTTGTAACAGGCTTTTCAAACGATGGCTTTAAACCCTCTAGATAATAATTGGTACATGGACATTGGTGCCACTTCTCATATGACAAGCGATGGAGGTAATCTTATGGCTTATTTTAATTTGAGCAAAAATAAAAATATTATTATCGGTAGTGGTCAGGAAATCCCAATTCATGGTTATGGACAGAAATCCCTTCCTACGCCATTCCCACCCCTTCGTTTAACAAATGTGCTTCATGCCCCGAAACTTATTAAAAATCTTATTTCTGTTCCTCGTTTCACGACTGATAATAATGTGACCATTGAATTTGATCCTTGTGGATTTTCTGTGAAGGACATTCAGACTGGGAGGCAAATCATGAGGTGTAATAGCACTGGCGACCTCTACCCTATCACCAACACCAACACACGCCAACAAACCGCCTCGCCATCCACATTTGCTGCTTTGTCGCCTACTCTTTAGCACAATCGATTAGGACACCCAGGAGTTTCTATTTTACATTCCCTTAAGAATAAGAGGGTTATTGATTGTAAGCCCATCTCCCATTCTAGTACTTGTCAATCTTGTGTTTTTGGAAAACATGTGAAACTACCTTTTTATTCTTCTAATGCTTGCACTTTGTCATCTTTTGATATAGTGCATAGTGATGTGTGGACATGCCCTGTGTTGAGCTCTGCAGGACATAAGTATTATGTGTTCTTTCTTGATAACTATAGTAATTTTTTGTGGACTTTTCCTATTGGCAAGAAATCGCAAATTTTTTCTCTTTTTTCGGCCTTTAGCACATTTATACAAACCCAATTTCACAAACCCATAAAAACATTCCAATGTGACAATGGGACAGAATTTTCTAATAACACATTCAAATCTTTTTGTCAACAAAATGGTCTTGAATTCCGTTTCTCTTGTCCCTATACTTCTTCCCAAAATGGAAAAGCCGAACGCAAAATCCGCGCTATTAATAACATCATGTGAACTCTTCTTGTCCACTCTTCAGTCCCATCCGCTCTCTGGCATCACGCCTTGCAAATGGCCACATATCTTCTCAATATAATTCCTCACAAAAATCTTCAGAACCATTCTCCTTTATGTTCACACAGATGTTCATTCCCTCAAACCAAAAAATAATAAATGGAGTAAGAAAGAACAAAGTAACATATTTATAACATAAGCATTTTTTTTCCACTTTTTTCTTTTTCTTCACTAATGATTTGATGCTGATGATGAAGGATCGTCCCTTTATATTTTTGGGGTTTGAATAACTCACAGTTTTCATGTAAAAAGTATTGGTTATCAATACTAATCCATCATCGTCTTCAGAATAAATACTAACTTGCAACTCTATTTCCTGGGAATGGTGGGGGATTGTCCCTTGTATTAATATTTGTGAAATACTGGTATCCCTCTTATTTATTGGTTTAAATATCAAAATTTTATATTATGTTAAAGATTTTATTAAACGGTACTATAATTTTTTTCCTTCCGGAATCTTTGTAATTCATTTTCACTATGTTGTTCAACTATGGTACTATAATGGATGCAATTAAAAGTTTTGAAAAATTCTTTGTTATGGTCTATCTAGGTGGCAGTATCATGTTGATGCACAAAATATAGAGAGTTTTTGGCGGTATCATGTCCACCTGATGGTACTTGAAGATCCATAGGATGGTAAAACTTATATTTTGTACCATATTTGCATTTCCTAGTCTTTGTATAGAACTGTTAAGAATTTTGAAGAGCGTAAAAGCACAGACAAGGTTAGGTGTATGGCATAAGTGAAAACAACTTGCTATACTAAATGAGTAAAGGAAAAATAATCTCACCGAGCATATTGGATCTAATGGACATTCTGGCAACATTGAAGGATCAAGAAATTTCTATGCCCTAATTTAATTAGTTTTTTGGATGGTTAAATTTATATCCGAAACCAAATTTGCATTTTTGAGTCTTTAAACAGTACTGATCTCTGTAAAATAGAAAGAACCTCAATATAAGGGAGAAATTGATGCCATAGAAGTAAGGTATTTATGATATTGAATTTTAAGAGATGGAGAAAGAGATATTCAACTTAAAGGACAATCTAGTTCCCAAGTCTCTCAGGAAGAGATTCATTGGTAACGGCTAGAGAGACCTGCAAAACAAAATCCATGTCATAACAAAACCAAGGAGTTGGAATGGGCAAACATGATTACTATTTACTAAGCCAATTATATTAAAGTAGAAGAGGATTCAAATAGCCAATACTAAAAATTTGGGATAAAGGCTTTGTTGTTGTTGTTATAGAATAAGCAGAATTGAAAAAAGTTAGTAATGTAAAATAGATCAAGTATACCCAAATTCACAATAGCATGCCAAGCCCATATTATATCAAGTGGAATGTTTCATATTGATATATTTCTTATATTTAAAGTTTATCTGGGAGTCGAAGACACATGTGGTAGTCAAGGCTAGGTCCAATAAGTCCAGGTTATTTCTTTTCTATTTAAAGTTTATCTAGGAGTCGAAGACTAAGGTGGTAGTCAAGGCATAAGTAGGTCTAATAAGTACATATCATTTCTTTGGAAGAAAACAGAGTTTTTTTTTGTCTCTCTAAAAATGAGGTTACTTGGTGTCATAAGATGTATATGAAATCCAGAAAGAATTGAAAAGAGTTGGAAAGAATTAGGAAGATAAAGAACAAAGAATGAAGATTGTATCTTCAGTATCCATAATAGAACTCTTCTAGACACTACTTGCAACCTCATTTATCTAGACACAGCTTGGAAGATAATATATCCACCCTTTTGATATCATTCTTCATAAACTTTTGCCAATCGAATCATGGTAAATAATTATTTGGTAGAAGCAATAGATCTTAACCATACAGGAAAACAATACAATAATAAAGGAAGCTAAAGTCATATTTTATATATGTAGCCATCAAGGACTCATTTGAGATCTAATCAAGGGCCCTCCTAGTAGAATGTATATCTTTAGATCCAACAAATAAAAATAAAACTAAATTATGCACTTAATGCTTTAGCAAGTGAAATATCTCTTATTCTCTGCCACAAGCAAAAAAGTGTTATAAAAAATGCTTACCAGGATAATAGATATATGTTTGAGAAGGTAGTGTAGTGCCCCGCTCCGCGTTGGTACTATGTACAAGAGATATCGGTTTGCTGACTAAAAAAGGATATCTTCCTTAAGAGCTCATTATTGAACCAGAAGATGACTGATCTAGGTGAGTGGACAGAACTTCGTTCTCTGATTCTTGCACGACTTCATAATAAATCTGAGTTTTATAATGCATGTTGCTAAGAAGATTATTGTTTTCGTTGCATGAATAATAGAACTGCATGCTTAGCTAGAACTTGAATGATTGTCAATAGAAGAACCATTGCTATGCTAATAAGAAAGAGTAAGAGATTGCTTGAACATGTTTCCTTATCGCTTGTTTGATAGAACCACATCGTGCTTGAACTTGATTCAGAGAGATGGCGGCCAGTCCGCACCAGAGATAGAAGAGAAGAAATAGATTGTCTACTTGTCCATTTCATCTACATCATAGAGTTTATCTGATAGTATTTCATGCATTCGCATTGTTTGGATAATGTCTATTAGTGTAGAGATGAACCTTGGTCCCGGATGCTATAATGTTAGTGAAGAGCAACTATGAGTCACAGCTGCTAATAGCATCAGATAAAAGAGTCATTAGTTTGCTGGATTACCGCTACTGATCCTGAGTTTCTCGGAGACCAGAAGCATATAGATAATTCATCTTGTTTGTTTGATAGAAGGATAGTTTCCAGATGATGCATTGTCCCCAGAGTTTTTGAGTATAGCTCACGAGACATGCTGCGCACATCCTAAATTTTGTATAATAATCGTCTTGCCATGCGTGCTTGAATAAATTGAACATGAACTCTGATTTCAAAGATATTTTCCAAAAGAAGTAATATGACCCCGTTCCAATACTGCATGTAAAGAACCTAGGTAAAACTAGAAAGATGACTAGTAATGTAATATTTTATAACATAATTATTTAGTGTTGGTTTTAGTGAATGTTGCTTATGTTCGTTGATTTATACTCACCAGTACTTTCTCCAAAGTGCTAACCTACCAACAGTTTGCTTATTCGCAGGTGCTGGATCGTCCGAGAAAGCGATAGCCGTATCTCATCCCCAGGACCCAGAAATCTGGTTTTGATGCCTTGAGCCATATCGATTGCTTTGAGCTGCTTTTTTATAGAGGGACATAATGTATAAAATGATGCCATTGTATTCAGAGAACCTCGTGCCTTATGATTTGCCCCTTTTACTTAGATGGATTTATTGTTTGCAACATTGTCCCTCCATTGCGTACTTGATCGATTCGATGATAGCCACAATTTTAATGATATTGCCTTGTGCAGGAGCAACCCCAGGCTCGTACGGCATCACGTTCCAATGGAAACGATCGTCCCGCGGGAGCGCTGGTGCGGTGATTCTTGCCTAGCGGGGATGACCTATATTACTGTTGGAGATCGGGACATGACAAAATGGTATCAGAGCAACTCGATCCTCTGGCCTTACGCCCATTTCACTGCTGTTCTTAGATGACGATTCCTTGTGCATTGATATTGTTGCTGAGTTGAGAGTTCCATACAATAAGTCCATAGATATTCTCAAAGTTGCGTGCAAAAGTTCTTTGGATTTGATTTGTTGCTTGAGAGTTATGCTTTCGTGCTTGTGGTTTTCTAGAGTTTTCGATTGAGGATGGTAAGGGATGAGGACTATCGCTGCTCTGGATATCGAATATTTCTCCTTGAAGTTTAGAGGATAAATTTTTTTTCGTGGGTAAGTGTGTAGTGCCCCGCTCCGCGTTGGCACTATGTACAAGAGATATCAGTTTGCTGACTAAAAAGGATATCTTCCTTAAGAGCTCCTTATTGAACCAGAAGATGACTGATCTAGGTGAGTGGGCAGAACTTCGTTCTCTAATTCTTGCACGACTTAATAATGAATCTGAGTTTTATAATGCATGTTGCTAAGAAGATTATTATTTTTGTTGCATGAATAATAGAACTACATGCTTAGCTAAAACTTGAATGATTGTCAATAGAAGAACTATTTCTATGCTAATAAGAAAGAGTAAGAGATTGCTTGAACATGTTTCCTTATCGCTTATGTTTTGATAGAACCACTTCGTGCTTGAACTTGATTCAGAGAGATGGCGGCCAAGCCGCACTAGAGATAAAAGAGAAGAAATTGATGGTCTACTTGTTCATTTCGTCTGCATCATAGAGTTTATCTAATAGTGTTTCATGCATTCACATCGGTTGGACAATGGCTATTAGTGTAGAGCTGAACCTTGGTCCCGGCTGCTATAATGTTAGTAAAGAACAACCATGAGTCACAACTGCTAATAGCATCAGATAAAAGATTCATTAGTTTGCTGGATTACCACTACTAATTTTGAGTTTCTCGGGGACCGAAAGCATATAGATAGTTCATCTTGTTTGCTTGATAGAAGGATAGTTCCCATATGGTGTATTATCCCTAGAGTCTTTGAGTATAGCTCACGAGACACGCTGCTCACACCCTGAATTTTGTATAATAATCGACTTGCCTTGTGTGCTTGAATAAATCAAACATGAACTCTAATTTCAAAGATATTTCCAAAAAGAAGTAATGTGACTCCGTTCCTGTACTGCATGTAACGAACCTAGGTAAAACAAGAAAGATGACTAGTAATGTAATATTTTATAACATAATTACTTACTGTTGGTTTTAATGAATGTTGCTTCTATTCGTTGATTTATACTCACCAGTACTTTCTCCAAAGTTCTGACCCACCAACAGTTTGCTTGTTCACAGTTGTTGGATCGTCCGAGGAAGCGATAGCCGAGCCTCATCTCCAGGACCTAGAAATCTATTTTCGATGCCTTGAGCTATATTGATTGCTTTGAGCTGCTATTGTATAGGGGGGCATAATGTATGGAACGATACCGTTGTATTCAGAGAACTGCATGCTTTATGATTTGCCCCATTTACTCAGATAGATTTATTGTTTGCAACACTGTCACTCCACTGCGTACTTGATCGATTCAATGATAGCCACAACTTTAACGATGTTGCCTTGTGCGGGCGCAACCCCAGGCTCGTATGGCATCACATCTCGATGGAAACGATCGTCCCATAGGAGCGATGGCACGGTGATTTGTGCCTAGCGAGGACGGCATATTCCTGTGGGAGATCGGGGCATGGCAGAATGGTATCAGAGCAACTCGATCCTCTGACCTTACACTTATTTCATTGCTGTTCTTAGATGACGATTCCTTGTGCATTGATATCGTTGCTGAGTTGAGAGTTCCATACAATAAGTCCATAGATATTCTCAAAGTTGCGTGCAAAAGTTTTTTGGATTTGATTATTTGCTTAAGAGTTGTGCTTTAGTGCTTGTGGTTTGCTAGAGTTTTCGATTGAGGATGGTGAGGGATGAGGACTATCGCTGCTCTGGATATTAAATTTTTTTCCTTTAAGTTTCGAGGACGGTAGTTTTTTTTAGTGGGTAAGTGTATAGTGCCCCACTCCGCTTTGGCACTATATACAAGAGATATCGGTTTGCTGACTAAAAAAGAATATCTTCCTTAAGAGCTCCTTGTTGAACCAGAAGATGACTGATCTAGGTGAGTGGGCAGAACCTCGTTCTCTGATTCTTGCACGACTTAATAATGAATATGAGTTTTATAATACCTGTTGCTAAGAAGATTATTGTTTTCGTTGCATTAATAATAGAACTGCATGCTTAGCTAGAACTTGAATGATTGTCAATAGAAGAACCATTGCTATGCTAATAAGAAAGGGTAAGGAATTACTTGAACGTGTTTTCTTATCGCTTATGTTTTGATAGAACCACTTCGTGCTTGAACTTAATTCAGAGAGATGGCAGCCAGTCCGCACCAGAGATAGAAAAGAAGAAATAGATGGTCTGCTTGTTCATTTCATCTGCATCATAGAGTTTATCTGATAGTGTTTCATGCATTCACATCGGTTGGACAATGACTATTAGTGTAGAGCTGAACCTTGGTCCCGATTGTTGTAATGTTAGTGAGAGCAACCATGAGTCACAGCTGCTAATAACATCAGATAAAAGAGTCATTAGTTTGCTGGATTACCGCTACTGATCCATAGTTTCTCGGGGACCAAAAGTATATAGATAGTTCATCTTGTTTCCTTGATAGAAGGATAATTCCCAGATGGTGCATTGTCCCTAGAGTATTTGAGTATATCTCACGAGACACGCTGGGCACACCCTAAATTCTGTATAATAATCAGCTTGTCTTGTGTGCTCGAATAAATTGAACATGAGATCTGATTTTAAAGTTGTTTCCAAAAAAAAGTAATATGCCTCCCTTCCTATACTGCATGTAACGAACCTAGGTAAAATTAGAAAGATGACTAGTAATATAATATTTTATATCGTAATTACTTAGTGTTAGTTTTAGTGAATGTTACTTCTGTTCGTTGATTTATACTCACCAGTACTTTCTCCAAAGTGCTGACCCACCAACAGTTTTCTTGTTCACAGGTGTTGGATCGTCCGAGGAAGCGATAGTCGTGCCTCATCCCCAGGACCCAAAAATCTGGTTTCGATGCCTTGAGCCATATCGATTGCTTTAAGCTGCTTTTGTATAGAGAGACATAATGTATGAAACGATGCCACTGTATTCAGAGAACCTCGTGCCTTATGATTTGCCCCATTTATTTAGATGGATTTAATGTTTACAACACTCTCCCTCCACTGCGTACTTGATCGATTCGATGATAGCCACTACTTTAATAATGTTGCCTTGTGTGGGCACAACTCCCGGCTCGTACGGTATCACGTTCCGATTGAAACGATCATCCCGCGGGAGCGCTGGCCCGATGATTCATGCCTAGTGGGGACGGTCTATTCCTGCGGGAGATCGGGGCATGACAGGTAGTACCCAAGAAGGGCACGAAAATGAAATAAAAAAACCTCCACATTTGTTTGTTCACTTTACACAGTGTATATCATGGGTTATTAGTAAAAAATATTACAAACATATCATTACACATAATTTTTTTTACATGTTTTCCTTACTTTACAAATTAAGACTACAAAGTAGATCAAAAAGTACGTCAACATGATAATTACTTAAAATATAAAAGCCTCCAAATATGTTTGCATGAGTTATGCTAATCTGACGAAGGAATTAGCTTAATTAAGATGAAAATAAAATGTATACCCCCCATATAAAGTTCTACAAGTAAATTATAGTGAACTAAATATGTTATTCAAGTAAAAATAATGAATATGTTTTTCTTTATAAATTTCAAGATAAATCAACAAGTTTTTGCCAGATACCGATCTCTTAGACTGAAGGAGATCCATCATTGTTGGACTTCATGCAAAGCAGACAACTCTCCGGGTAGCGCAGTAGGAGGCTAAGAAGGAAAATAGAACCAAGCCCAGAACATAGCCTAACAAGACTAAAACAATCAGAAGAGGTATACTTGATTTAGTAATATTATCTTATCCTAGAGTAGTACTAGTTCAATTGTTACCAATAACAATATAATGTTAACAAATCCGTGTCACCGTATCTAATATGTACCATATTGAATCCATGTTCGTCCAACATTAAACTCATTCATTTACTCGTTCAATTGCTACTAATACCAACATAATGTTAATAAACCTGGTTTTGATGATAGTATAATGCAAACACCATTAATAATTTAATGGATGAATGAAGATAAGACCAACCAACAACAAAGTATAATATAAAAGGGTGGTTGTTGGAAAGAAATTGCCTACTAGCTCCTCTAAAGTCAATCAAATATGTGTTCCTATAGTGACCATTGTACAATAAAACCATTTAAGCCACAATAAGCTGTTGTTACCTTACGATCTTCTTAGTAGAAGTATAAATGAATGCAAGTAAACATAAATACACATCACCTGCACGTAAATCAGCTTCATGTATTGCTCGTCCAACTATGTCAGCATCTGAACTAGCACAAGACTTTAAGGATATATGGTCTTTCCCATTGAAAGACCTAATAACATCTTTTTTCCTCAACACGATGATGAAAGTTAATGAAATCCTCACCAGCCTTTACAAATAATTTTAGAAAATACACATATACTATCAGAACAAGGTGGAGAATTGACAATGCCTCCTATTTTGAGGTACAATTATGGGAAGTGAAGAAAAGGATGATGGGCATGTTATGTTTAAACATATATTAGAAATGGAACCATGACCAATTGTTATAGTAGAAAGGAACATGCTAGAGAACATTCGGTTTCTCCTAATATATGTCTAAACATATACTATTAGATCATTTTAAAGCAACATGGGCTGCCAAAAGACATTTAGCTTACATTTTGGAACACAATTTAAGAATGAGAACTCCACCAGACCATTGTTACACAACTAAAGCTAAAAATAACCCAAATATGGAACGTGAAAGATTTCAGAGTTAAGAGGAAACTAATATTCTAATTCCTAAATGTCCCTCGAAAGCAAATTTAACACATAAAATCTAATCAGATTCATATCAAACTCCTATACTAACCCCAAACTGTAAAACCCGTGCCAACTTAAAGGATAAACCCATATTTCTCAATTCTTTTTCAACCACATTTTCAAAAGTAAAAAAATCCAAAAAAAAAGCCAACTCACTTTCATTAAACATTTTGTCCCAAACGATATCTTAGCTTGTCTGACATATGATAGCCTAAGAAAGTGCATGAAAAATGTATACGTGAAACACAAATAAATAAGAACATAATCTATAGAGGGATAAAGCTGACAATAACTAACTAAATTTTAAGTTGTTAGATAGTGTAGCTTCCCAGCATCCAGATACAACAACAAAGAAAGAACTACATTTGATAGGGAGCGAAGCAATTTTCTAGCTTCACTTCCTTATAATGCCATTATAATATATAAAACCAACACAGGCCATAAGGATTGGAAGAGATAAATGGTTGTTGGAGTTGGAAAGAACCTCGACGTACGTATGACCAGTTAGAATTTTAGGGTGGGGCTGGAGCCCACCCCAGGCATACTCTGGATCCACCCCTGCCTACAGGTGCCTCTCTCCCTCATTTCCCTCCCATCCTAATATATAGGGTAAGCAATTTTTGAGCTAAAATAAAATTGTTGAAATTTAAGTAAAGCATGCAATTTCAAGTTAACATATGTACTTTTTCGTATGAATTGTGAATCCCCTTAGATGGGTTGATTGTAAATTGTTGTAGTTCTCAGTCGAGAATTACTTTGGATATTGAGTCATGTGAAGAGATATTGGTTATACAAGCAAAGCAGGGGAGGTCAGCTTTTGATGAAGATCTCCAATGGATGATTTTCATACATGAAAACAACCGTTAAAGACCAGATTTACATTTAATCCTTCACACAACAAAGAGATTAACATCACCTCAATAATTGAATTATTTAGTTCACATCCTATATGTAAACAACATCAGCAGTCACTGCGGCACATGCCTCACACCCAGGCAACAAATGGCCTAGATCTATGTGGTGAGGACATGAAAAAATGGTATTTCTATCCGTATCATATCCGTTTCCATATTTGTGTTACATGGAAAACTTATTAAAAGATGCTAAAAGTTCTAAATTTTGCGATGGCGATGCCTATAAAATTGAAGTTTTAAAATATTAAAAGTGACTAAGATTTCAAATTTTACAGGAACCAATATGAAAAAGGAGATGCCAGTGGCTTCACTGGGAAAATGTGTGGAGCATTTGAACGAGTAGGTGGCAGATAAGAAGAGGATACCTGCGATATCGAGTAGAAGACATTGCTGACATAGGTGACAGTGCTGGCCTGCTCAGCCATCGCCTGGACCCAGTCGGGATCGCAGTAGCCCAGGGAGTTGATAGCGATCCCGGCCGCCATGTCGAGGTACTCCTTCCCGTCAATGTCAATGTCGTACATCTTGCATCCTTTCCTACTGGCCAGGACTAGCGGGGGCCTCACGTAGGTGCCGACATGGACACTTCCGTGCTCTTCTCCGACATGGACACGAACACGACATGGTTGATTGGTCTGTCATTTTAATTGTGGTCGAAGACCAGGCATTAGGAAATAATAGGTATGTATTTGTGGAGCTTTCAGGGGCGACCGTGGAGATTGGAGGTGGTGGGTGGAGAAATTATGGTTTTGAGAAGGAGAATGAAAAGGAGGAGGAGAAATTTTGTTTTCAAATGAAATGAGAGAGAGAACACAAATAAAAGGGTTTGATAGTGGGGAAAATAATTTTGTGAAGGAAAAAAGTGCTTTAGGATTGGAAAATTTTAGAAATATATTTCCCAACACAGGAATATATTGCCAAATGTATGGTATCGTTCAGCAACAAATATGCTCATGTCGTCGAAGGTATGGTGTCATTCCGTGACACACAACACATGTCGCCAAATGAATGGTAACGTTCTGCGACATGTTGATGTCGCAATATATGGAGAGTTTTTGGCGGAATTGATATTTGGTTTCCCGCTAATGAATTTTTTGGAGATTCTGCGACATACTAAAACTCATGTCGCAAATACATGTAAAAAATTAGCTTTTGGAGACATAAAAGACTATATGTCTCTAAAACATGTTAAAAATGTAATTTCTTGTAGTGATTATATATTTCTATAAAAATAAAGAATAAAAATACATAAAAAAGAATAAAATCGAGCAGCAGATGGTCACGCCAGTATGATGAATGAACTTTTTAGTAGCGTAACTTGGTTGAAATGGAACTTTGTTGATCGTCGTCGTATATCGAGTCATTGTTTATCAATATCAAAATCTAGATAACTATATATACCAGCAATTTTTTCTATTTTGATAATTGATAAACTATGATTGATACCTTCATACCGAGAGCTTCTTACCTATATGTGATTTTCTATACTTGACTTCAACAATCTAATATTTATGGAATGCATCGTACGTCAACATGGTAAGGTTTCGCTCCATAGTGTGGTGTCCTGATTGTTTGCTGGGGAGACAAGGGGGCATAAACTACTTTTGCATTGTATTCCTGGTGAGCTCTGAAGGAGAGAAGAGCTGGTATAGTATAAGATGCTCGTGCAACATAATTAATTAACAATAATGCTAAGTTTACTACCAAATACTTACAACCTTCTTACAACCCTCTCTACCCCCTGCTATGTGAGCCACATTCGGCCCCACCTCTCCCCCAACGAACGGCTGCCACGTGACGTTCGTGCCACGTGACGGTCAATCGGGCAGCCATCGGACCCCAGCTCTCCCTTCTCCTCCAATGAACGGCCGTCGCGTGACCGTCACGTGACGGTTGTAAAAAAATTGTAAACAATTGGTTGTAGGCATAGAATTACCCATTAATTAATGGTGCATCGATGAATGAGATGGCATGGTTTAGTAACCTAATATTGTCAACGGAGAGAAATAAAATTGTGTTGAGGATTTTCCTGTCTCCCAACCTATATGGTTCTCCCGCAGACATTGGTAATTGAGAAATCCATGTGGCACCGTTCACCTGCTTGCTTCAAGGACTAAGGCCACCAACTGGCAGGAATCGTTAATAATAATAAAGAACCGTAGATAGATGTGATTTCCACTGTCTTTCTAAAGTTTTAGACAATCCTTAAATAAACTAAACCATATACTCACATCACACGAGTGCTTCGTTGGCCAAGATTCTAGATGCCTCATCTATCTATAAATGTAGTGGAAGCCATTGAACCAATCAAGCCAAACTTTTTCTTTCCATCAATCTCAAGACCTCACTTTTCCCTCAAACGAAGATCTATCTACCAATAAAGAAGGAAGAAGCAAATTCTGCTATGGCAAGGAGCGAAAACTTCCATGTAAGGTCCACTAGCATGCCATCCAGATCGCATCCCCTCATTTTCAAGATCAAAGATGAGCTTAACAAGATTAAGGTTTGCGATGACTTAAACATTCTTGGAGATGTGTACGGTTCCATTGAGGAACTCCTCAACCTACCAACCATACTACAAACCTTCTCTCAATCCAGCGAGAAGAAATGGCTGGTAAAGAATCTTGAGGTATCAGTCTTATTGCTGGACCTGTGTGCTGCCATCAAGGATATGTTGGTCACAGTTGAAGAGCATGTTCAAGAAGTACAGTCTGCCCTCCGCAGAGGAGGAGACTCCGCTCCTGAAGAATTACTCCGTGCTCAAGTATGCTCTAAAAAGGAGACAAGAAATAGAATCAAGAAATGTCAAAATCAACTGAAACAAGTGGAGCGTACATGCGGATCAATTGGTAAGGCTCGTGATCAATCTGTGGTTGCTAGCGTGCTGACTGAAGTCAGAGATCTCACCATGTCTCTCCTCGGTTCTTTCTTATCATCTTTGTCCATGTCGGGGCAAAAAGCAAAGGCAGGCAGGTGGTCCTTTGTTTCCAAATCCATGAACTTGAGAAAATTAGCTAGTGATGGGGAGCTAAAGAGTTCAAGTGTAGCTGCAAACAACATTTGCTTTAAAGATGTTGAGGCTGGATTGGAGTGTTTGTTTAGACGGCTACTCCAAAACAGAGTATCTCTTCTCAACATACTCAGCCTGTAGAAATCTCACCAACTTTTGTACAATTTTTCCCCAATCACTAGATATCCGTGTTCTAAAGGATCTTCTGGTGAATTTTGTAAAGCCAAAGTTCTGCAACTGAAATGTTACTTGACAGTGTTTTACTATATATGAAATATGATATTATTGCAGAACTTTCTGATTGTCTGACAATTTTATTTTATAACAAGGTTTACCAGTTATATTAGAAACAACAGTGATAGGACGTCAATAATTGTGACGATGTAGTTTCCATGGTTAGGGAAACTTTTACTCCCCAATATATTTGTCCTTTTCACCCAGAAAAACAAGATATTAGAACTTAATTATGTGGAACTTATAATGGCTCTCAACATATAATGGTGAATGGATATATTAGTTTTCAATATTATAAACTTCATGTTCTTATGAACTGCAGGTTCAAGATGAACGTCATGTCCAATATTCATGTATTTAATAATAAATAATATTTCTACATAATTTTGCTTATAACAAAAATCATATTTTTGCTTATGATATGTATGTTAGGAGGTAGCACCGCTTGGCAAGGGTCCCACTTTGCGGTCATCGAGCGGAACTGGCCTCTGCAGTACAAAGAAGATTCCATGGGGTTGAGTTTTACGTTGCTTGGTTTTGCAGGGTTGTGTCGTTATACAGAGTTATTCCATGGGGTTGAGTTTTACGTTGCTTGGTTTTGCAGGGTTGTGTCGTTATACAGAGTTATTCCATGGGGTTGAGCATTACGGTGCTTGGTTTTGCAGGGTTGTGTCGTTATACATAGTTGTCATTCCACAGGGCTAGGATCCGTTGTGTTAAGTTTCGCTGGACTAAGTTCCATGGCTACGATTTTAAGGGACTGCAATTTCACGGGGTTGCAGTTTCACGGGACTGATTCATTACATGAAAGTTGCTCTATTTTGCAGAAGCTACTCCATTTCTCTGAAAGTTGCTCCACTATGTGGAGTTGCTTCATTCTACGGAAGCTGCTCCATTCCACATAAGTTGCTCCATTATTCGGAGCTGCTCTATTCTGTTGAACTGTCCACTTCATGGGTTGTCTTTTCTGCGACATTTTATAGTGTTTCGTTTTGTTTTCTTGTGGCAAACTATCAATGTTTTCTTCTGGTAAAATTCTAAAATTTTCCCTAACGCCTTCTTTTAGAAAATTTCCAAAGTTTTCCACAATGCTTTCTCTACTTGAAATTCTGCTACAACAAAGTCTTATATATTATGTAATGATTTATTCACTTTGCAAATTCATGACTTATATACAATCACGACTTAGACTTGTAGGACATCTCGTCCAGTAGCGACTTTTCGATCCTCCAAGATAGGAGTGTCACAAAAAGTGTTACAATGACCTCTCACCTCTCCATCACATTCCATCCCTATGTTGATTACCTAGACAACTCTTTGTATGTTTCTCAATAACAAATATAGACCTGGAAAACATTATTCTCCTCCGATGCGAAAATGAAGAAGCTTTATTGTTCACCATCGTAGAACCAGAAAAAAAAAAATCCTCCTTGGCCATCTTTGGATTGTTCCACCTCACTCCCAAAATACTGGAAAAGGACAAAGGCCAACAACGTAACTATATGGTAGAGTTCAAACACTGATATAACATGCTAAACTTTTGGCGATAGTGTTTCATACATAAAATTTCAAGACAACATAAACCACACAACTTAAACATATTTGAAATATTGATGATAAAATACTGAACTAAATAAGAGTTTCAAAAATTCTGAGTTTAAAACCCACTTTGATCAATATTTCCACAAATTACAACCTAAGTCATAGTAGATAATGTGTACTATATATATTAAGGTAGAAAGTAATAACACAATGATAGTTGCATATATTGGTCTCGTATTTCATTTATATAGCATCTAAGTTTAAAGTTTGTCTTTACAAGAGTCACCTGCAGGAAATCCTTTAAAAACATGGATACCTACTGATTGGGGTCAAAACTGTACAAGAAAGGTAGAGAATCCTAAAGATCACTCAGAATGTTGAGAAGAGAGACTCTATTTTGGATTAGTCTTCTAAACAAAGACTCTAATCCAACCTCCATATCTTTGAAGCAATAGTTGCTATTTGCAGAATCTTCATTTTCCCCATCACAAGCTACCCTTCTTGAGTTCAAGGCTTTGGAAATAAAGGACCACCTGCCCGCCTTTGATTTTTGCGTTGGCACCGATAAAAATAACAAGATACGATCGAGGAGAGAGATGGTAAGAGCTCTCCCTTCTATAAGCACCCTTGCAACCGCAGATAGATCGCAAGACATATCATTTGAAGGGCAGGATGCACACATACGCTCGACATGTTTCAATTGTTTTTGACATTTCTTGATGTTATTTCGTGTCACCTTTCGTGAGCATACTTGAGGTAGTAGGAGTTCCTCAGAAGCTGAGTCACCTCTTCTACGGAGTGAACATAGAAGTTCTTGAACGTGCTCATCAACTGTGACCAAGTTATCCTTGACGGCACCGCATAGGTCCAGCAATCTAACAGACACCTCGAGCTCCTTTTCCACCCATTTCTTTTCATTGGAGATAGAAAATGCTTGTAGGATACTTGGTAGGTGAAGGAATTCATTGATGCATCTGTATAGATCACCAAGACCTTGTAGATCATTGGCAGCATTATCCATGGTGGTGGAGGATGTCTTTAGCTTGTGTAGATCTTCTTCGATATTGCATATGATAGGATGGGACCTTGATGGCATGCTAATCGATCGTACATGAAAGTTATCACTCTGCACAATAGTAGAATTAGCCATTTTTTGAAAATTTAAGGTCTAGAGATTGATGTTAAGGAGAGTTTGGCTTGATTCATCCATAGCTTGCTCTGTATATATAGAACTCACCAACACCACCAGCTGGGGAACACCTAGAATCTTGGCCACCTAAGGGCCTGTGTGATATGTGAGTACATGGTTTAGTTTACTATGGACTATGTAGAGTTTCAGAAGAACAAGAGTGGAAATTGCTGCTTCTACTTTCTCTATTGCTAGCCACATGCATTTCTCTAGCAATGTCTCCATCAATAATGAAGCGAATCATATCATGTTGATCCAAATGAAGCTTTTATTACGTCTCTTTCAAAGCTCCTAATTAAGCTTATTTTATTTCTACAAAGCTGTAGGTTGGGCAACAACTAGAATCATGGACACCCAAGTTAAGTTACGAAGCACAAATGTATGATTCTTCCATTAAAGTTCGATCTTTGCCCCTGCAACGGCAAACACAACCCTTTTAAGAAGTAGCAGATGGCTTGACTGGTCGTGGATTTGAAGCAGTACTTCTCCACTAAAATCCTCATCAGAATCATGCATATGGAAATGAGTCATTGACGGATTGGCATAGGGGCGTCTTGCACCAATGTATATGCATGTTTTATCATAATAATCAAGTGAGATGATTTGTGTTCTGCAGCAGTTGACAAGATCCTAATTCAACGGGAGGGATGCTCCATGCCTGCTACTTCAATTATGTAACTCTCTTCACAATGGCACTCGTGCAAAAATGCCGACAAGCGGAAGAAATATATATATAATAGTTTGGTAGCAGCTCTATAGCTTCCTATACCAACATCACACCAGGTCCGTAAGTGACCGAGATTCACATCATCTCCTTTTCTTCTCAAGACAAAAGGCATGCATTTGAGCAGCATGCTATCTATAAATGGGATAGAAGCTAAGGAATCCAAGCTTTAGCTTTCTATTCAAACCACAGCTTTCACTACCAGCCAGGAACAATGCATAATTCTGCTATGGTTCTGCGCCAAAATATCTATGTTGGATCTCATATCCTCGTAATCAAGGTTGAAACGGATATGTAACAAAAGTAAAAGAAACAAAAAGCTTGAAGAGGAACTGTCTGAAGACTTTCATGTGTAGCGTCAACAGCCACAGCAACTGTTGCAGGATGTTTCTCAATTACTTCAGTAAGTTTATTCATGGAGAGAATTTGCGGAATCAAGCTAACAAGAAATTAGGGTTGCTAGAAGACCAAGGGAATCATAGCAGTAGATTTTACTTTTGTGGTGAATAAATTCAACAAACTGGTTGTGGTAATGTGCAGGGTGAACATTGCTACTGAAGAGGATACAAGTGTATTTCAGCTTACCTATGTCTATTTATTTGCAACTGAAAGGTATATTACTTATAGTGCTTTGAAGATTCTCTTGAGATGTGATGAACACCGAACAGAAATGGAGCATAGCTACTAGAAACAGGTTGTGTTGGAATATTATATCTCTCAGCTCAAGTATGGCAAGTTTTATCAAGATATAAAAGAGAGTTGTATAGAAAGTTACAAAGTGAGAGGATGAACTATAGATATATGAGATTTAATTATAATACAACTAAAAGACGGGTTTTTATTTTTTGTCATATGGGTCAAGTCTAATATCATAAATCGTGGTCAATTCTAGTTTTGAGTCTTACTGTATTCCGAACAAGTACGCAGAGCCAATGTTACGAGTCAAGTTGGATTGAGCGTTTTTAGGACAGATTGTGCTCACACTTGCATGGTACGTTAAAATCAAGTTGGCTCCAAAGGTGGAGTTTTCTCTATAAAATGCTCTAGGTTACAAGGGACCTAAGGTTGGAGGCTAATACGGATTCACTCCTAAGGTGGTCCAGGCAAGGGACCAAATGTTATCTAAGGTTGGAGGGTTTATACGGGTTCACTTCTATGGTGGTCCTGACAAGGGATCTAAGGTTAGAGGTATTATACATCCAGGTATTGGGACTATATTGATTTGCTCCAAAGGTGGGTATAATCTCTGGGTATGTAGTTTGCTTAAGTTCACCTTGATACTGTCACGTCCTAGTTCTGCATAACAAAAAGTTGTTACTGGATATGATGTCGTATAAGTCTAACTTGTACTTGTACAAGGCAAAATCAATCAAGGTAGATAATTTTTTTGAGAAACAAAGCGATTGTAGCAAAAAATAAGCAGAAAAGTTGATAGACACAAGATATATGAAAAATAATTCTCTATATTATTAATTTACAGCAAAATTACAATAACTCGAGGCAAAAAAAATAACTCGATAATAGCACTAGATATTATTACAATAAATTATGCCATACGGTTTACAACTTAATAAACTATATAATTAATGATGTTCCATACATTATGTCCTTTATATACAAAAAAATAAACGTCTCAAGTCGAACAACTTCCACTTGTCAAATGAGCTCTAACACCTCAGCACGTCCAAGCGACTACCCGAACCTGTGGGCGAAGGGGTCAGCACTCGTGAGCGGTCTCTGAAAACTTACCAAAACCAACACAATAATCATGTGAGAACAGATAAAATTATTAAGTAGTCTTTCTATTCTTACCTTTGGATCAGTTAACAATTCATAAGCACCTATATAAAGCTTACATGTGACATCGATAAACAGTTTAATAAATAGATATACCACTACCAAAATAGTCAAACCAGCGACAAAATTAGCGACTGTGGAAGACAACGTCGCTAATATTATTGAAATTAGCGATTCTTTTAAAAGATATTGCAATATGTCGCTATCAACGACATTCAGCGACTACCTTTAGTATTATGAAAGCGGGCGTCCCCAACGAGTCGGTGGACGTCAGTAAATTATTAATAATAGCGACGTTTAGCGACTCCACGCTTTATATGTCACAGTATATTAAAAATTTAGCCACTTTTAGTAACGTTTCATGTTGACGTCGCTAAATCACTTTATATAGGTTTGTACTGGTTGGTTCGACTATCACGCCCCAGTTCCAAATATAAGGAACTGAGCCACGTGGCATTGGCCAGCATGTACACTCCGACGGGCATCCCAATCTAATAGACCTGATGGGGTGCACCTAAGTTGTAAAGTATAATGATATAACCCAATATTTAAACATAAGTAATAGAACTAATCTCATCCACAGACATAAGAATATGAAACACATAGAGAAAACAAGTCTGCTAATGTGCAAGAAAAAAATAAGTCTGAAAATGTATCATAATACAAAATGGATAGTCACACGGGGACAAACCAGCTAATACAAGTATTGAATGAAAGGAAACAATAAGATAAATATGGTCGATATCTGCTAACTATATAATGATACCGGACCCAAGGTGAAGTCACTACCGGTGATCAAACAAAGTCTTCGGAAAGGATCTCGTCCTCTGCTATAAGTCCTGGTACTGGATACATACCCGGTCCGTAATCCTGCGGGTAGTCCTCCACGCCTATGCTTGGAAGGGAACCAGGTCCTCAGAGGGACGTAACAAGGTACAAAAATAGCATGCCATAGTAAAACAGAAAGAAAACTTGTGATACGCCGGTGTAATCTAGAATAACCACCTAAGTGAGACACAACTTGAAGACAATCTTTGACACATGGGCTTTCCAAATATAAATTCGTAGCTCCGAGGCACAGAGGCACACGGTGCGTCCTCGTAGCTCCAAGCAGAGAGATACAGTAATTACTACGACTCCGGATACATGATCTCAACTATATATATATATATATATATATATATATATATAGTGCATGCAAAGTAGCCCAAGCGTCTAGTAACTGTCATCCCCTACCAATGCGGTCAATGAGACGCATCCGCATCTCACTGAGCCTGAACCTCTATCTAAACAATCTTGTTATACTGAAGTAACTAGCCCCAATCACGATCCTATAGTCATCACAGGTTTCGGTCATGCTGACACTATCAGTATACATGAAGTCTGGCACGATCACAGCGTCTGAATGTGTCCTAGGGTTCCGATGTAACCAAGTAGGTACATAAAGATATTGAGAAACATCTAACAATCAATACTAGACATTACCGACAAACGTCTGCACCCGAATATGACCCGGACGCTAAGTAACAATTTTGATCCAAAGTGCACACAATGTATAGATGAAATAAATAAATAAAATCGCATGCTGAAGATGAGGCTCTAGTCCAATGTCCAAGTCCGAGGAGCCCAAAGTACCTAGAGGTGAAGTAAAACTAATTAATAATTTAGTTCGAAACTATCTTAATGAAGAGATGTCATCATGAACTAACATAGGTTTTTTCTTAGTTACAAAACTCACGACTAAGGGTACTAACTAGAGGATTGACCAAAGTTGACTAGGAAAATGTTGCATCAAGTACGAAATTACCAAATCGCATAACATCCACAATACTAGTATTCATCAATTGTTGATTCTTCTTATATAAATAATGTTCATCTTTGACCCATGTCATCCATGTAATCATAGACATAAGTGCATCAATCCAAAATTAGTTGTCACCCCTAAATACACATAACGATCACATTCTCAATCATACCATCATTACTACCTAAAAAAATTACATTAGGACAACCTCAACCTGTTCCACACATGTAAAACACGTAAATATGAAATTATATTCTACACATGGCATGAACCCAAACACTAAACAAATAACGTTTATCATGTATACACTCCTCAATATGTCTCCATGCTAATACCACTATCACGTATACACATCACACAATTTATCCATACTAAGAAATCAACTATCATCACATGTAAATATATAAATTGCCAAATATGAATTTAATTAACCATGGTCTAATCATCAATCCAATTTTTCATAACTCACTACACAATGCACATTAATCAAATCATGTATACGACCTATCATGACATCCATATACAACAAAAACCCCACACCCGAACCCTAAACCTAACCTAGACTTCACCCTCACCATTGTCGGCCAACTTCGGCCTTCCCCCGGCTTTCTCCTTCGACCGGAGCAGCCGTGCCCATCCACCGCGCTTCGCCTGAGAAGCCGGAGCAACTCGCCTGTCATCGTCTCGACCACCACGCTCACCCGAGTTCCCCGATTGCACCACACCACCAGCTCCACCACCATTAACATCCCGTCCTCTGCCGAGCTTCGACAACTACCTCTTCACCACCATCGCCACTCAACGACTCCCTTTCTGGCCCTCATCTCCTCCACCTCATCGTTGCCATCACGAACACGACTGTCCCTGAGCCCCGTCGGATCTCCCACAGTCGACTCATCTTTTCCGACCCGAGATTTCTCTCCACCGCCTCTCCCCATCGCCGTCTTCATCCTCGACTTCCCACGCCTGTCAGCCACCCTCTTCCACTACCACGACCTCGCCGGAGCAGACCCCTCTCCTCCCTGTTCTCTTTCTTCCTCGACGACTTCCACCGTGACAGCACGATCCCTTCAACGACTGCATACATCCCGCCGGACCCCGACTGCACAGCAGTCCCCGACCCGAGCCAGCCGCCTGATCCCGACCGTCAACACCACCACTCCCTGCTGGAGTCGACAATAGCTGCATTTCATCATAACCATTATCATCATCATCATCATCATCATCATCATCACCTTCATTATCAACATCATCACCATCATCATCGTCGTCATCGTCGTCATCGTCGACCTCGACTCGACCATCCCACGACCACGCTGCCACCCTCGCTGGAGCCCGAGCTCCATCTCTGGTCAGCGTCATCATCCCCGTGCGTGCATACCAAGGTTCATAGCTGCCCTCTATGGAGATTTTATGTGCATGTGTGAATAGTGTAGGGTTTAGCATATCGTGTCATGACAGGTTTAGTTGGTTGATCATAAGACCCTGTGTTGGTGAACCTAGTGACTAGTGTGCTCGTACATGTGTGTGCGTATGCATATAATATTAGGTGATATATATATATATATATATATATATATATATATATATATATATATATATATATATATATATATATATATATATATATATATATATATATATATAAAGTAATTATATGCTAATGCTAGTTATGACTATATGTATATATACTGTATGACCCTATTTTAACTGTGGATATCCCATATTTACTTGACCATGTGACCCAGAGTGATTGTGAGTGTCTGCCTTGTGTATACTGACGCAATTGCGAGACATATGTTAGTATTTGACTGTCTGATTATGCACAGTAATCAAGGACCTGACACCCGTGCAGTTAGACGCACATTTGACCCTGCTAGTTGACCAGTGTCATACCTAGCGTAGCCCCTGAGTTCAGAGTATTTATGATTGTGTGTATATTAGTGTATGATTGATATTTTATTATATGATATGTCTATAGGACTGTTGGATTATTCAGACAAGACTTTGGAAATAGGATATTGGTATTGCCAGCAGCAGGACCCCAGGCAAGTACATTCTCTGACAGTTTTTATTATGTCGATTATCTCAATGATTCTAGTTGTATGGCGTGATTCTGAATCCATCGTGCTAGCTGGGGACAGGGAGATATTAGTAGATTATGTGATCATACCCAACTCTACATGCATGATAGCTCACCCACACCTCACGTCGATGCAGCCTGAACATTACATACCTCATAGCCTGTTACATGTGATTAGCCTGACTATTGCTCGTATTATAGCTATCCGGATGGTTAGCCCGACCTTACATGAATCATAGCTAATCATATGTAATAAGCCTGATCAGTCCCAAGCCGATCACATGATATACGAATGTTTCACATACTTAGCTAGATAGTCTATACGTGTATCTCTAGTTTATTGATCTAGCCTTTCTCTATGTTCTAGTTATTGTTCTAGCATTCACTTATATTCCAGTTCATTGTTCTAGCATGCACTTGTATTCCTGTTCATTGCTAGTTGTACCATTGATGATGACATATGCTCCAGTATCTCTATTTTCAGTATTTTATACTCACCAGTATTATTTATTATAGTATTTATATCCATCTTGTATTTTTTTGTACTGTATTATAGTTTTTATCAATATACATGGAACTGCTGTTAGTGCTTGTACTTTGCTCCATCCTGACTGGAAATATTTTTCCACACTGCGACTTTGAGGACTTGTTTCTGGCATACTTGGAGACTTGGATGTTATTGTTTACAGGTTAGATTATTTTTGTGGTTTTGACTTATGTTGTATTTTATTTATTTCTTCGATATCTTATCGTACTTTAGTTTCTGTGATTGAGTATTTCCATATTATATTATGATATCTGCGTCTCCTTATGGAGTTAGATATTTGTTTGAGATTGATTAGATAGAGTATTGTAACCTAGACAACGTTCTACCGCCGATGCTGCGGCGTAGGTTGGACGTACCCACGCACTCGTTCCCCTATATCGGGTGCGGGTCATGACACATTTTTAGTGGTGGCCCATGCAGGTCTAACTTCGCATGTTGTGCGATATCGTGGTAGTGCGATATCTTAGTTGTACTACTACATGCCTGCGATAGGATATAGGACATAGGATACTAGGATGAGAGAGGATACTCAATCACAAATTATTTGAGAGATTCCTGGGAGGACCCTTGAGAATCTTATTATAATTTCCAATTTAAATCTTTCCCTTGTTCCGTCCGCTCTCATTTGTTGTTATTGAATTTAATTCTTGTTGATCAGTTGTTAAATTTAATTCTTGGTATCATTGTTGAGTTTGATCTCATATCAAGATAAACTTTACGGGCTAAAATTTACGGTATCATCTGATGACATATGTTGATGAGAACAGTGAGAAAGGTAAAACGTCTACTTTGGTTATGGAGCCTAGAGTTTATCGTAGCCACATTAGCTGTCGTGGCGGAAATATAGGAACCTGATCTTGGATGTACATATCTTAGTTATAAAATTTATAAGTTCTCGCAGCCATACCGGTTGGCGTGGCGAGGATTCTAGATGACGTGATTATAGAGTTACATACCTTAGTTTTGGAACCTATCATTTATCGCAGCTATGCTCACTGGCGTGGCGAGGATTCTGAGTGTCATAATTTTGGACAGACGTGTATGATTATCAGGTTGTATCTTAAATTAGTTCTTAAAGTATCATCTTAATACTTATCCAGATTGTTTGTGGGAGAAGGTTGCACTTACGGTCATGTCCCTAGTACTGTTCGTCACTTCTGAGGCAACTCTAGTTCAATGTCAGATCCATATAAATATCGTTCAATTATGGGAGATTTTTGGAGGACCGTATCAGCCAGAGTTGTTGGCACTTCTATAGAAGAAGACGTAGTACAAGAAGGAATTGTCTTTTGAAAGACAATATTTAAACCAAAACTCGAAGAGTAGTCAGCTAGAAGAGTCAGGAGGTCGAAGGACCAAAGATGATCTTATCACCTATTATATGGAGGTCATACCACTTACCAATGATGAGGCGATGAAGACCAGCGACTCGGTCTGCTGGGAGGAGGCAGTCCATGAAGAGATTGACCCCATAACAACACTTGGGAAGTTGATCAATCTGCCTGAAGGAGATAAACCTATCAGATGCTTATATATCTTCACTAGAAGAAAATGGAAGTAGCCAGAACAGTTGTGTTCAAGAATAGGCTTGTAGCCTATGGGTTTTCTCATATAACAGGTGATTGAGTTCTTAGCCACCTCGTTGAGGGTGTCATATATCAGGATGATGATTGTCGAAGCTGCTATTCACAAGATGATTGTTTATCATATGAAGGATGACAGTCATGAGAGATTTATGGACAACAGATAGAATTATTGTCATTCATGTTTGAAGACAGTCTGCGGGTTGGTGATATATCAATGTGGCCTGAAACAAATCCCAGGATGTGGCAGCAGAAGTTTGACAAGTCATCTAGTAAAAGTTATCGCAGGATCAACAAGACATACTAGTGTGTATACACAAAGTTTGTTGATAAGAAAAGAGTCTTCTTTTGTATCTATGTGGACGAATTTCTAAATTTCAGCTATGGATATAAAAGTGTCTAGAACAAAGATGTCATTTTGTCCAGTTTTAGGATATGGGATTGCGGAGGTTATCCTAAGGATATAAGTCAATCTGGATTTCAGGTGGGCTTGCTCAGGCACAAGCTCTCTGTAGAAGATAATTTGTCACACGCTTTGGGTATCAGGGTCGATACTGCTCAAGTGTAACATTAAGATAAAAGCCTAATCCAAGGGAAAGCATCAGACAGTTGGTATACTCGAGCAACATCAGGTGCATGATTCAAGTTGCGAGGACCACCAGGCCTGATATAGATCTCGATGTAGGGTTGATGAGTCAATTCACGAGTAGTATGTGCGTTGTTGAACACTGGAAGCTGTAAAAAGAATCATCAGAATGTTCAAGTGGACTCAGTAGTATATCCTACACTACAGCAGTTTTCCAGATATTATGGAAGGCTTCAGTGATATCAGTTGGTGCTCAAGAAAGAAGAGTGAAAGATCCACATGAGGACGTGACTTCTCCCGGAGTGGTACTGCTATATCGTGAAAGTAGAAGAAGCAGTCTTTACTCTTAGAGTTCTATGTACTATTAGCTACAGCATATTAAGCAGGATGGCTCTGGATTATCTCAGATGATCTTCCTATGGTTAGTACACAGATTCGGGTGATACCGACATACTATAAAAACCAGGAAGCTGCAGCAGTGACATCTATTCATCTCCTCAAAGGTCTGAAGAGAACTGTGTGGATAAAATGCATAATACTAAATGAACGCAGCTAGCGTGGATCATTACAGTGGTTAATGTTTGGAGCCAGGTAATTCTGGCAGATCCGTTCATTACAGGCCAGTACAGAATACTAAATGAGCGCAGCTAGCATTGATCATTACAGTGATTAATGTTCAGAGTCAGGTAATTTTGGCAGATCCGTTCATAACAGGCCAGTACAGAACACTAAATGAGCGCAGCTAGCGTAGATCATTACAGTGGTTAAAGATTGAAGTCAGATAAATCTTGCAGATCCGTTCATTATTGGCCTCAAGCACCATCTGACTGTAAGAACTATAAAGGAGCATAGTACTCCATGCTACCGTGGGATGACACCACAAAGAGGTACCACGACAGGGTAAATCCTCGGCTTTGGGCCATGTGACAGCGACAGTAGCACCGCATATAGTCAAAGTCAAGTACTATAAAGGAGCGTAGTACTCCATGTTACTGTGGGGTGACACCACTATGAGGTACATCGACAGGGTAAAGCCTCGGCTGCATACCATGTCACAGCGATAGTAACACCGCACATAGTCAAGGTGTCACGACCCGCACCCAAAAAATCGGGCATGAGTCGTGGGTACGTCCAGCCTACGCCGCAGCATCGGCGGTAGAACGCTGTCTAGGTCAACTATCTAGCTAACAATCTCACGCAATCAATATATAAACCTGTCAAGATCTCAAATCCAAACGGAGGAACAATATCATAATGATAATCTCAAGTACTTAATCACGAATCTAAGCACGATAAGATAACACAAAAGTCTAACAACTATAAAGTCTAACCAACAACAACTACTACAACAACCACAACATCAATAATAATAATAATACATCATCCAAAATAATATACAATACAAGGTCTCAAAACCAAAACTGGAGACAAATTCGATGCTAAAAGCTAATAAAAACAATAATAAGGTCCTAGTGATCCCGGCTACCAACCCGAAAATCATCCCTAAACTAGAGGGTCCCTGTCTGCACCATCGACAAGCTCAGGTCCATAAAACGTTGGACACCAATCCTCCGAATACTCTGGAAAAATATGTCCAGTCAGGACTGGAGCAAGTACATCTCTAACAACAGTTCCATTTAAATGATAAAAACTATAAAACAGTCATAGCAAGTAGCAAGAAGAATGAAATAAGTATGAGACAAGAAATATATATATCACTGGTGCATAAAGGTAAAGATACAGGAATATCAGAAACAAGATAGTAATGACTGCAAGATACAAGAAATCTACACTAAGAGTAAGTCTGTGCACATGAACGTGTAGTGAGTCCAGCATGAAATACATGTAGTGAGTCAAGTCCAAAAATATGTAAGTGAGACCAACAAGAATGCAAGTGAGTCCAGACTATAAAGAATGAACTCGGTGTCTTTGAAATACTTGTTTTGATATGTAAAAGGCTAGGGGTAAGTACGGCTCACCGCGCACTGGGTGCGCGGCTGCTATCATTCCAGATTAGACTAGAGGGAGTGATTCCTGATAATTCCAGATGGGAATATTTACATGTCTACTCGAGTATTTCCCCGCCCCGACTAATACAAGTGAATCCAAGACCCGACACGTAAATCAAGTATGAGTCCAGCCTGAACATGAGTGATGCCTGTAGTGATGCCTGTAGGTGATGCCAGTAGTGATTCCAAAATAGAGGCCAAGAACATA